>JAQZBX010055275.1:0-18459 GCA_029593785.1 Cabassous unicinctus | reverse complement strand
ATTACAAAAGTGTTACATAAAAATTATAGGGGATTCCCTGACAACCAGCAAGATGGCAGCAGAGCAATGAGCTACGAGAATCAGCTCCTGCTGCGGGGCAGTTGTTGATCACCCAGAGCTGTCTAGAGCACTTGTCTGGGGGCTCCAGGAGGCCAGAAGTGCATCCTGCAAAATCCCTGATTGCTGCACTGTGGGAAGAGTTGGTTACCAGTTCTCGTTTCTTCTTTGTCTAGTATGAGGAAGTTGCTGAGAAAGATGACCTAATGGGTGTGGAAGATACAGCAAAGAAAGATATCCTAGAAATCGGAGACCCTCATGCCAGGCCCTTGAGAGTGGGAGGGCTTCTGGCTCCAACCTCCAAAGCACTGCTGCTTACTTTTTTTTTTGTGGGACCAAAACATTTGAGAATATGAGGGAGCTCCCAGAAAAAGGGACACATAATTCTGACACTTTTTTATTTTATTGAAGTATATCATTCATACATGAATATGCATAAACAATAAGCATATAGTATAAGTTGTGAACTTATAAAATAAACATGCATAATGCCATATAGAGGTCTCTGACACATAGTTTTGCATATGATATCAGGATATAGAGACCCCATGAAGTCCATTCACAGACACCAGGTGAAGTGGGGCCCTGGTGCTGGGAAGGAGGGCCAGTGTGCTAAGGGACATCTAGGCTGGGCGCAGTTGTGGTCTTGTTGTTTTCCCTGACTGACCCTTCCCACGATTCTTCTCGAAACCATCCCTCCGCAGCAGGAACACCATCTTCACCCTGGGGACCCGTGGCTCTGTCATCTCCCCCACTGAACTCGAGGCCCCCATCCTGGTGCCCCACACAGCCCAGAGGGGAGAGCAGAGGGTATGAGGAGGAACAAGCTGCAGCTACGAACGGGGATTCTCTGAGCACGAGGGGAGGAGGGCAGATCAGACCTTCAGGCAGAGCTTCCCAACCTGGGTGCCTTGTGTGTCAATCCCATTAGACCTGGGAGCGGCCTTCTCCAGTTGCCCTAATATGCTGTGATGTGAAAAGCATTGGGAACCATTGATTGACAGAGGCACACAGAGGGGAGAGATGAGTTGAGGGGAGTGAAGTGCTGTGAGGCAGATGTAGAAGTAACAGCAGGTGGGGTGGGCTTTTCTTCTCGTGCCCCTCATCTCCACCTCTTCAGTGCCCACTCAGGATGCTGTCACACAGCCTGGACTTGGGTCCGATGGGGATGAGACCAATGGGAATAGTCTCCTGAGTTCTCATTACCCAGGTTTGCTGGTTTTACAGCTAGATCTATGGGGGTCCAGTGTTGAGATCCGTCCCTTCTGTCTTTCTTCTGTCCACTCCTAGTATCCATTTGAGGCCCTTTTCCGCAGCCAGCACTACGCCCTCCTAGACAATTCCTGTCGTGAATATCTTTTCATCTGTGAATTCTTTGCTGTGTCTGGCCCAGCTGCACATGATCTCTTCCATGCTGTCATGGGCCGTACGCTCAGCATGACCCTGGTAAGATCCCTGTCTCCTGTGCTTTGTCTGCAGTTCTCATCAGCACCATGGTGGGGCCATAACTCTGGTAGTACTGAAATCAGAACTCCCTCAATCTAGAACATCTAAGCCTTGTACTCATTGTGACTCCCATGAAACTCTCAAAGTGTGGGGTCCCTGAGACTGACCCTATGGCTGATTCACACCCAGGCGGTGCCTAAACCTTGGTGCTCTAATCGCCAACCCATTCTCAGCCCTGAATCCTCCTGTGATAAGTTTGTGTGATCATAGATCCCAGGGGGCAAAGCAGCAGGACCACCCAAGTGACCAGGGGACAGGGAAGGGGAGCTCTTTCTTCCTTCCCTGCCAGTGTCTCATCTCCAGGGAAGCACATGTATTTGTTCATAACCACTGGGAAAACAAATTGACATTCTCTTCCAATCCTCTGCCTGTCCCTAACTCACAGAAACACCTGGAGTCCTATCTCGCTGACTGCTATGATGCCATTGCAGTTTTTCTCTGTATCCACATCGTCCTGCGATTCCGCAACATTGCAGCAAAGAGGGATGTTCCTGCTCTGGACAGGTCACTGAATTCTGGTCCTTGATCCCCTACTAGCCTTGAGCTCTGTCTTACACCATTGCGCCCTAATCCTTGGGCTCCTCCTTGACCTGAGTTCATTGACCTTCATTCCTGTTCATGCCTCAAAGGCAGCACTGCTGCTTTCTGACTCACCCCTCACATGCACCCCTGCCATCACCAGCTATCTACCATTAACCTGAGGGATGCCCCAGAATTGGAAAGGCCCCCCTTCCCCTACAGCCCCCCAACATTCCCTGCCAGCTGACCTCTGCTCCCGTTTAAGCCTGCAGGTACTGGGAGCAGGTGCTTGCCTTGCTGTGGCCACGGTTTGAGCTGATCCTGGAGATGAATGTACAGAGTGTCCGAAGCACTGACCCCCAGCGTCTTGGGGGGCTGGATACTCGGCCCCACTATGTGAGAGAGGGCAAGGGTAACAAAGTGGTTCCTGAGAGGCTGGGCTCTCAGCTTCGCTGTGGGGGGTCGGCCAGGTCGCAGTTGTGTCAGGGTCTGGCTAGGTATGTAGCCACGCTTTGTGAGTGGGCAGGCCAGGAGTGGTCAAACCCATGGCATGTTGGGCACTGTTTGGAGTAGTAATTAGAAGCGGGAGTCACAGGGAAGTCGGTTGGCTAGCTGGCACCAGGGGAGTTGGGAGGTTGTGTTGGTTGGGCCAGGGGTTGGTGTGATGTTCTTTGCACATTCTTTCTCCCAGATCACACGCCGGTATGCTGAGTTCTCCTCTGCTCTTGTTAGCATCAATCAGACAATTCCTAATGAGCGGACGATGCAGCTGCTGGGACAGCTACAGGTGAGGGAGGGCCGGAGAAACTTCCCAGCTGCAGTGGACTGGAGTGTGTGTGTAGGGGGGCATGATGACCCTGCCTTCTCACGTCACCTTCTCTTTTTCAGGTGGAGGTGGAGAATTTTGTCCTCCGAGTGGCAGCTGAGTTCTCCTCAAGGAAGGAGCAGCTTGTGTTCCTGATCAACAACTATGACATGATGCTGGGTGTGCTCATGGTAACTGAGACCCTCCTTCCCTGCCTCCCTACTCAGAGGATTTGGCTTCCCCCACTGCTCTGTTAGCTCCATGAAGGCAGAGATATCTATCTTGTTCATGGTCTAATTCTTGGAGTCTGGCACAGTGTCTGGCTAAGTAAAGTAGGTTTGGAATGAAGGGGATACTCTGAGAGGAAGGACTGCTTCTCCCCAAACTTGAGATTTCCCCTTCTCTTCCCCAGGAGCGGGCTGCAGATGATAGCAAAGAGGTTGAGAGTTTTCAGCAGCTACTCAATGCTCGGACACAGGTAAGAGTGTGGGGAATAGGAAAGGGACATTCTTGGGTGCTCTGTGTGTGTATATGTGTGTGTGTGTGTGTGTGTGTGTGGTGTGTTTAGGGGGTGGCTATTAACGGACCTCAGTATACAGAATTGGAATTACCATTCTGGTTTATAACATGCTGTCATCATTGATTTATTTTATCATATATATATATATATATATATATAAATATATATGTATATTTATGGTACTAACACCCATGAACCCACTGTACATTCCAAGAGCTAGCATTTTAGCAATAACCTACATCTAAGTATGAATTCCTCTTCATCTGATCCCCCTGCCTTTCCTGTAGAGGCGCCCATTGATCTCAGTGTTGTGTTTATCAAGCTCATGCTTTTAAAAATATAGCTACATGTATGTCAAAATGGTATATTATTTTGTTCTTTTTTTGAGTGTCATAAAAACAGAATCACAGGATTTTTTCTTGCATAATTTTTCTATATTGTTATGTTATTACATAAGGCTGTAGGTCATTCTTTTTCACTGCTGTATATTACATTGTGTGAATATTCCGTATTCTCCTGTAAGGGGACATTTGGGTTGTTCAAATTTTTTTGCTACTGTGCGCATTGTTTTATGAACAGACTTGTATGTGTTTCTTAGCGCACCTATAGATGTTGATAAGCTTTATCAAAAATTTCTTTTGGGCATACACCTAGGAGTAGGCTTGCTAGATTATAGGGTATGCCAATGTTTAACTTTATGAGATAATGCCAAATTGTTTTCCTAAGTGGTTGTACCAATTTAGTCCTTACCAGCAATATATAAGAATTCTCATTGAGCCACATTTTCTCCAACATGTGATCTGATCAGACTGTCTTTGCCATCTGGTCAGTATCTCATCGGGGTCTTGATTTGCATTTTTCTGATTACTATCGAGATTGAGCATCCTTTCAAATGTTTAGCGGCCATACCAGTTTTTTAGTTTTTGTTTTTGTTTTCTATAAAATTTCTGTCATAATGTTTGACCTTTTAGAAACTGGGTAAATTGTGTTTTTCTTTTTTTTTAAAGATTTTATTTATTTCTTTATTTATCCCCCCCTGCTGCTTGTGCTAGCTGTGTCCATTTGCTGTGTGTTTTTCTGTGTCTGCTTGTCTCCCTTTGTTGGGTCGTCCTGCTGCATCAGCTCACCGCGCCGTGCAGGCTGGCTTGCCTTTACCAGGAGGCCCCGGGAATCATACCCGAGGCCTCCCATATGGTAAACGGGAGCCCTATCGATTGAGCCACATCCGCTTCCCCTTTTTGATTTATAAGAGTTTTTTATATATTTTACATTTATATGAGTTGTTGATTATTTAGGTTGTAAATGTCATCTTCCAGTATGTGTCCTAGCTTTTTACTTTATGTTGTCTTTTATTTATTTATTTATTTTTTAAATTATGGTAACATAATGTACATTTGGGAATGTACCTAGGGTGGAATTGCCAGGTCATATAGTAATGCTATCTTTAACTTTTTGAGGAACTGCCCAACTGTTTTCCACAAGGGTTGCATCATTTTACATTCTCACCAACAATGTACAAGGGTTCCAATTTTTCTGCATCCTCACCAGCACTTATTTTCTGTTTTTTTAAACAATAGCCATCTTAGAGGGTGTGAAGAGGGTGTGATGCTTTTGATTTACATTTCCTTAATTCAGACTACTGATAGTGAACATCTTGTCATGTACATTTTGACCATTTGTTTACCTTTGCAGAAATGTCTATTCAAGTTCTGCCCATTTTTAAATTGGGTTGTTTGTCTTTTTGTTGTTGAGTGGTAGGAGTTCATCATATATTCTGGATATTAAACCGTTATTAGATGTATGATTTGGAACTATTTTCTCCTGTAGGTTGTCTTTTAACTTTCTTGCTAATGGCCTTTGATGCACAAAAGGTTTTAATTTTGATGCTTTTTAGGTCAACTTCTCTTACCTTCTTTTTCAGCAGTGTCTTAGCCATTATTGGCTTTTTGATTTTACAATCAGCTTGTATGCGTTTACACGGACATACAGCCTTTTAGGATTTTGAATGGTATTGCATTAAATCTATAGATCAATTTGAAAAAATTGCCACTTTATGATATTGAAAGTTTCTGCACAAAGACCTTGTATATCTTTTGTTAGGTTTATTTTTAGGTAGGTAAAATATGTAGATTTATTCCTACTAGGAATAAATAAATCCTTTCCAATCCTTATGTCTTTAATTTCTTCTGTCTTTAATCTCTTACTGTACTGGCTAGCACTTCCAGGACAATGGTAAACAATTGGATAAAAGTAGTGATAATGAGAACCCTTATCCATTTCATGATTTTAAGAGGAATGCTTTCATCATTTCCCCATGAAGACTAATTTTGTAGCTTTTTAGAGATACCCTTTATCAGGTTAAGAAAATGTCTTTCAGTCCCTAGTTTTTTTAAAATCATTTTAAAATCATGAATAGATATTGAATTTTTAATCAAGAATGGGTGCTTTATCTGCACTTGTTGAGATGATCATTTTTTTGTTTTGTTTTGTTTTCTAGTGCATGGTATATGCCTTTATAGATTTTAGAATTCTAAAATCTGGATTTGGTTTGCTGATTTGTTTAGGATTTTTGCTTGTCTGTGCATAGGTGAGATTGGCCTGTGCTTTTCCTTTCTTATGTTATCCTTGTGGGGATTTGATACCAGGGTCATACTGAATTCATTGAAGGAAGTAGGAAGGAAGTATTTCTTCTTGTTCTTTATTCTGTAAGAGTTTATTTAGGTTTGAAATGACTCTTCCTTGAATGTTTCATAGAACTTGCCAGCAAAAGCATCTGGGAAGGTTTAAATATATAAAATACCCTCTTAGTACTACTTTCATTGTATCCTACAGATTTGAATATATAACATTTTCATTATTGTTTGGTTCTAAGAATTTTTATATTTCAATTGTACTTTCTTCTTTGATCCATGAGTGTTTTTGGAAGATTGTTTAAAATTTTCCACATGTAGTTTTTCTTATTTGTCTTTTTGTTATTAAGGCCTAACTTAATTGCATTGTGGATAAAGAATGTGATCTTTTGGGTACTGATTCTTTGAAATTTGTTTAGATTTGCTTTTGGCCTACATGATAAACTTTTGTAAATGTTCTATGTGTGTTTGAGAAAAACGTTATTCTCTAATGGTCAGGTGTAGAGATCAAGCTTTTCAATTGTGCCAACCACATCTATATCTTTACTGATTTTTTTTTTTTTTACTTGAATTATCAATAGCTGAGATAAATGTATTAAAGTTTGTGATTTTGTCACTTTCTCTACAGGTCTCTCAATTTTTGCTTTATATAGCTTCAACTTAGATTCTATCTAATTTCTTAAAGTTTTAGAATCATTAGATCTTATTAGTGACTTGAAGCATTTGTCATTATATAATGACCCCCTGTATCCCTAATAATGTTTTAAAGATTTATTTATTTATTTATTTATCCCCCCCTTGCTGCTTGTGCTTGCTGTGTCCATTCGCTGTGTGTCTTCTCCATGTCTGCTTATCTTCCCCTTGCTGTGAGGTCCCGCTGCATCAGCCCCTCGCGCCGCGCGGGCCGGCCTGCCTCACAAGGAGGCCCCGGGAAGCGAATCCGGGGCCTCACACATGGTAAACGGGGGCTCTATCGGTTGAGCCACTCCCGCTTCCTGTTGTGAGGGCTTGCTGCATCAGCCCACTAGGCTGCGCGGGCCGGCCTGCCCTCACAAGGAGGCCCCGGGAAGCGAACCCGGGGCCTCCCATATGGTAAACGGGGGCTCTATCGACTGAGCCACTCCCGCTTCCCTTAATAATGTTTTTGTCTTAAAGCCTGTTGTCTAGTATTAACATAGCTCTCCCAGCTTCATTTTGGTTAATAGTTGCCTGTTTTATATATATATTTCTATTCTTTCACTCTCAGCATTCTTGCATTCTCACAATTTAAGTATCTTTTGTAAATAGCATATAGTTCGAACTTTAAAAATTTAGTGAGATTATCTTTGTCTTTTTATTTTTATTTTTTTTTAAGATTTATTTATTTCTCCCCCCTCATTGTTTGTGCTCACTATCTACTTGTCTTCTTTTTAGAAGGCATCGGGAACCGAACCCAGGACCTCCCATGTGGGAGGGAGGCACCTAATCGTTTGAGCCACCGACGTTCTGTTTTTTTGCGTCTCTCATTGTGTTTCCTTGCTGTGTCTCTTGGTTGCATCATCTTACTGCATCATCTTGTTGCGTCAGCTCACTGTCTTGCTCATCTTCTTTAGGAGGCACCAGGAACCAAACCCGGGACCTCCCATGTAGTAGGCGGGAGCCCAGCTGCTTGAGCCACATCCGCTTCCCTATCTTGGTCTTTTACCTTGTGATTTTAATCCATTTATGTTTACTATGATTAATGTTACGTTTGGACCTTTTTCTACCATTTTAGGTTTTCTACTTGTCCTCTGTCTTCAGTGTTTCTTGTTTAAGTTTGTTTGTTTTGCTTATTACATTTTTTTTTCTCTCTAATTGTTTGGAATTTGTACACTTTTTTTAGGATTTGTCCTTTAAATTTTACATTGCATATTTAGCTTAAAGGGTTAACTTAATATTTAAAATCTGTATTAGTCATCCAAAGAGGTACTAATACAAAGTACCAGAAATCTGTTGGCTTTTATAAAGGATATTTCTTTGGGGTAAAATTTTACAGTTACAAGGCTCTAAAGAGTCCAACTCGGTACCATAAGAGGTACTTCCTTACCCAAAGTCAGTTACCATGTGTTTAAGCAAGATGGCAGGCGACGTCTGCAAGGGTTTAGCCTTCTTCTTCCCTCTTAAGGCTCTGTGGATCCAGCTTCTTCCTATCTCAGCTGTAGGCTGGCATAGGGCTTGTCTCTATTCCCAGGGCTCATTTCTTTCCGGGCTCAACTGCTCTGTTCTCTTCACAAGCTCAGCTGTAAACTATCAGGTGAATGGCTCATCTCTTTTTTGGGGGACTCAGTCATATCTATGGAGCTGTCTCTGTCTTCTGTGTGTATCTACTCCTGTCTCTCCTAGATTGAGCGTCTATTTATATAGCCCAAAAAGGGGGCGGGGACTCAAACTGCGTCGCCCTAATGATGTGGTTGAATCAAAGCCCTAATCTTAACATAATTAAATCAAAAGCATCTCAGCTGAACCTAGTGCAATCAAAGGGTATCACACCCAGAGGAACAGACCAGTTTACAAACATAATCACATATCTTAATATCTGATTAATATTAAGCTGCTACAATCTCCCTCCCAAACAACATATGGTCTTTAAGACATTTTAACTCTAATTACTCCCTTCCTGCCTTTCATGCTAATTGTTGACCAATATTTTATTTCTGTCCCACTTTAAATTGTTATTTTGTAGTGATGATGCTTATTTGGATTTCTATGCATGTTTTCCACTTAACTTGCTCACTATTCCCTCTGAGAGCTCAGGTTATCCTTTGGGTATCATTTTCCTTCTTTCTGACGTAAATTTTTTAGAAGTTCCTTTGGTGAAAGTCTGGTGATAGTAAGTCTGTTTTTGTTTTTGTATATAAGTCTTTATTTCATCTTTGTTGGGGAAAGATAGTTATGCTGTCAAATTCTAGGTAACAGTTATTTTCTCTTAACATTTAGAAGATGCTTTCCCAGTATTTTCTGACATAAATTGTTGTTGTGGAGAAGTTTGCTGTTCTAATTATTGTCCCTTTGAAGGTAATCTGTTCTCTCTGACTGCTTTTAAAGATCTCTTTTTCTCTTTGGTATTCTGCAGTTTTACTACAATGTGTCTAGATGTGGATTTCTTTTTATTTATCTTGCTTGGTATCTGTTGTGTTTCCTGGATCTTTGAAGTTACGTTTTTCATTAATTTAGGACAATTCAGCCAGTATCTCATTAATTTTTGCCTATCCTCCCTTCGTCGTTATTCTTTTCTTGTGGGATCTGATTCATTGTAGGTTAGACTTTACATTTTTTTTCTCTTTTTAGTAAAGTAAACATGTAATTAGATGATAAAGGAAATAGTTGTACTCATCTGGGCAGTTTGGTGGCCAGAGGGAATGTTGGCCATCTTCAAAAGTGCAATTCTTTAGACTCCCTGATCCTCCAAAGATGCACTTAGCCAGTGGACTCTGCTGGGAGCAGCTGAGGTGCTGTGGGTTTCACCAGATGTGGGGAGCCAGCTGTCATCAACACTCCCTGTCCTTTTAGGTCAGCTGCCGCTTGATATTTTGTGGGAAATATCTTTAGCTAAAGCCCAGTGCACTGTTTCCCTCTGGTCACTTCTCTGCTATCAAAACATTTTTTTTTATTATTTTTAGTTAGGCCATTAAAAAAATTTATTTGGGAAATGGGGGAAAGAACAGAGCTTGCTGAGAAATGGGAAAGACAGAAATACACACCAAGATTTGGTGCAGGTTCCTCTAGGCAGAGAGAGCCCAAAACATTCTCATACATACATTTACTGTATAGAAAACTTAAAGAAACTTTATCTACATTTAGACCAGTGCTGTCCAATGGAAATATAATGCATATCACAATGTGAGCCACTTAGGAAATTCTAAAATTCCTGGTAGCTACATTTAAAAATGTAAACAAAGGGAAGCGGGTGTGGCTCAATCAATAGAGCTCCCGTTTACCATATGGGAGGCCCCGGGTTCGCTTCCCGGGGCCTCCTTGTGAGGGCAGGCCAGCCCGCGCGGCGCGGTGGGCTGATGCAGCGGGACCTCACAGCAAGGGGGAGATAAGCAGACACAGAGAAAACACACAGCGAATGGACACAGCAAGCACGAGCAGCAAGGAGGGGCATAAATAAATAAATAAATAAATAAATGTAAACAAAAACAGGTGAAGTTAGTTTAATAATATATTTTTGAATCATTAGATCTGAAATATTATCATTTTAACATGTATTCACTTAAAAATAATGATTTTTTTCTGATACAAAGTCTTTGAAGCCCGGTGTGTGTTTTATGCTTACAGAACATTTCGATTCAGATTAGTCATGTTTCAAGTGATCAGTAACTACATGTAACTCATTGCTACTGTGTTGACTGGTGTGGGTTATCTCTGCTCACTGAACTTGTCTTTGCAGTCCACTTCCTAAGCCCCCCACTGTTGTATTGTTAAAGGTATGTGTGTTGGTGAGGTAGGGGGGTTGGTTGGTGCATTTAGGCAATTGTAGCAGGTTGAATTTGGTTATTTAATCTCTGCCCAAAATCCCATTGCAAATAAAGAAAAATGCCTTGATTATAGTAAGATCCATTCTCAGGAATGTCTCCTTATTTCCCTTGCATGCCTGCCAGTCCCCAGTGGATCTAAGTGGTTATTTTGTGGGAAGAGTAGAAAAGATCCAAGAAGTTTATTTTTAAATGGGATGAAAGTTTCATTTAGTCACCATCTTACTATCTGGGGTTTGGTTTTGTTTTGCTTTTTTAATTCCCCTCTTCCTTTTTTTCAGAAATTAAAAAAAAAAAATTTTTTTTTATACCAAATACCATTGATTGTATACTTTGGATGAACTGTATGCTTTATTAATATGTATCAATAAAATTGATTTGTTTTAAAAAATTTTTAATTTTAACTTTTTATTGTGGAAAATTTCCTATGTACACCCTGATGCAGAGAATAGCTTAATGAACCTTACAGGTACCCATCATGGAGCTTCAACCAATAACAAATAATGGACAGTTTTGTTTCATCTGTACTGACATCCATGGCTTATCTCCAGTCCCACCTCCCCCATTATTTTTAATTAAATCCTAATACTTCATTGTCACTTCATCTGTATTAGGATTTATTTTAAAAAAACAACCACAATATCATTATATACTTTAAAAGGTTAACAGTTCTTTGATATCAAATAGCTAGTGTTCAAATTTCTCCAGTTATCTCATAAATGATTTTTATGGTTCAAATCAGGATCCATATAAGATCCATACATATGTCTCTTTTTAATCTATAGGTTCTCCTTCCATTTTCTACCCCCCCACCCCCACTGCAGTTTATTTGTGGAAGAAAGTAAGCCATTTACATGTAGAATGATATATAGTCTGGAATTTGCTAATTGTATTCCATGGTGTAGCTAAACGATTCCTCTTTCTTGTAAATGTGTAGTTAGATGGAAAGGCTTGATCAGATTCCAATTAGATTTTTTGTTTTTACAAGAATATTTGTGAGGTAGTGCCGTGTCCGTCTATCAGGAGGCATGTAATATGTCTTTTTGGCTCTCTTTTTTGTCAGCAGCCTTCAGTGATCACTGCCTAGATCCATTAATTAGATTTCTATAGCTCTTAAATGTCTCAAAATTTTCCATCTCCTTATCTGTCTTTGTTGCATTCTGAGTCATTTCTTCAGTTACAAATCCTAGTTCACTACATCATTCTTCAGGTATTTCTTATCTGCTATTTAACCTGTTGACTTCCAAAATCTTCAATTATTTATTTTCATTTCTAAAACATTCCTTTTTTCCCCCAAGTCTGTTCATTCCTAATAATACTTATTTATTGGTTATCTTTGTGTTTGCATCCTTAACATTTTATACATAAATTCAGCTGCTATGTATCTGTTTGACAATTCTAATTTCGGCAGTCCTTGAAGTCTTAAATCCATTGCTTATTGTCCTGCTGATTATCGTGGTAGCTTGCCTTCTTATGTATCTGATGATCTTTGAGTTCATTGCTTGATCTTAATCAGGGGGAGTCCTTTGGGCCTAAATTGGAATTGAGGATATTTCCCTCCAGAGAGAATTTGCCTCTGCTTCTGCATTAGCCAAAAGATAATACCCATCTGGGTCAACGTTGACATCTCTGAGGTCAGCTTCCCCACTCAAGGCTGGGATCAGGCTGTTTCCACATAGCAGTGTTGCCATGGCTATTTGCCTTCTGGCGGCCCACCCCTCTGGCTCCAGCCCTGACCCCCAATTCCTTGTTGCTTTGATCCCAGCTCAAGTTTAGTTTAGATTTTGTTTTGTTTTTTTGAAGAGGGGATCCTTGGAGATTCCCCCTCTTCTTGTGAGACCAAAAATGTCATAAAGTATGTGTCCTTTCCAGAGTTTAGCTGTTCTGCTATAGGAGTGTCCTTCTAAGAACCAGTTGGCTCTGATGCCAGAATTGGGAAAATCTTCTGATGCCAAGATACCTGACCCTGGGTTTATGTGTGTCTCTCCAGGAGTTCATTGAAGAGTTGCTCTCTCCCCCTTTTGGGGGGCTGGTGGCATTTGTGAAGGAGGCTGAGGTTTTGATTGAGCGTGGACAGGCTGAGCGACTTCGGGGAGAAGAAGGTACGAGGATGGTATGGTATTGGTGGGGGCAATGGAAGGTGAGTGGAAAAAAAAAAAAAGATTGGTTACAGATTTCATGGGGAGGGGATAGGGCAGGTAAGAACAGGTTGGGGAAACACCAGAAAAAGAGGATTTGGGTGGTGAGGATGGCTGTGCATTGGGGAGAACTTAGTGGAGTTGACGATCCCTCTGCCTGGTCCCTCTCTGCAGTCCCTCTCTGATACTCTCTCCTCAGCCCGGGTAACTCAGCTCATCCGTGGCTTTGGTAGTTCCTGGAAATCATCGGTGGAATCCCTGAGTCAGGATGTGATGCGGAGTTTCACCAACTTCAGAAATGGAACCAGTATTATCCAGGTGACCTGCAACTCGCAACCCCCACTCCCATCTCCCCATCACTGATTTTTTTTTTCCTCTTCTTTTCTTTCCCCTGGGTGCATTATCATCCAAGTGACCCTTGATCCTTAACCACCGGTTGTGGCCAAAGTTTTAGATGACCCTTAACCTCTGATTCCTAATCATTATCATTAGTACCACCCCACAGTCTGATCCCTCCATAATTTTCTCTGACCAGGGAGCACTGACCCAGCTGATCCAGCTCTATCATCGCTTCCACCGAGTGCTCTCCCAGCCCCAGCTCCGGGCCCTCCCTGCACGGGCCGAGCTCATCAACATCCACCACCTTATGGTGGAGCTCAAGAAGCACAAACCCAACTTCTGAGGTACCGAATCCTGGGATCTGCCAGCCCTCTCCATGGACTTCCTGCACCCCATTCCATCCCCTTCTTCACCAGGGGTTCCCTTCCAGTTCTCTCCTTGCTGCCTCATCCTGCCTTCATTCCATCAGGATAGGCTGGATCCCCTTGGCTTTCTGAATCTCCCAATGTCTTCAGTTTTCCCAGGAGCACTATCCCCTAGGCTGCCAAAATGACCTCGTTCCCCCAATTTTGTCATTCCAAACCCCCACCCCCATAAACACCTAAGGCTATTTTCTTCCCCCAGTGAAACCTTCACTGCCTCAGTCCCTGGTTCCCTCAATTCTTGTCACCATGTCCTGAGGTGTGAAGCCTCGACTCTTGGAATTGGTGGCAAGGGGAGACTGCCTCCAAGTCATTGATGTGTTTTCACTCAAAATGATTTCTTTTCTCTAACTTTTTGACCTAAGATCTCAGCAACTTGAACACTAACATACTCCATTCTGGCCTGAGAGTTATTCCAAGGTCAGTCTGCAGAAAACAATAAATATTTAATATGACACTCTTCGCCCATTTCCTTTCTCCTTCCTTCTGGGGCTTTCATCTGGCCCCATCTTTGCTCCAGGAGCATCTTCCCTCTCTGACTACCTGCTGGGCTTACATGCCCTCTAGTAGGTGTCCAGAAAAAAGGGCCAGAGAGAGTTGTAACCTCTAACCTCCAACTACTTCAAGCCAAAGAGGTGGCTACGCTGATTTTAGGGAGGGGACGTTTTACAAGTAACCTACCTGGTAACCTACTTGGTAGGGAAGGTAGCCCCCTGGTTAAAATGACAGCTGCATCAAGGGCTGGAATGCACCCTCAGGCACTGTCCGAACATGGGCTCCCCTGCCTCCTCACGCTTACCCTGGGATTGCCTCCTCTCCTGCGTCAGCTCCCTTAGCTCCCCTGGCTGTCATAACCTCTTGCTGGAGGGCTGCAGCACCCATACCCCTTGGGGCTGGGGTAGGTTAGGTTTGCTATTTGTTCGTCTAAGCCACTTTCATTTGGAGCCTTCTTGCGGCCTCTGCCTACACACTTGTTTTGAACTCAGAATCTAGCCTGAAGAGACACGAGGGGCCTTTAAGTCCTAAGGAGAAAGGCGGGGCAGTCGGGGAAATGGCAGTTTGCACTTTGGGGGTGTTTCCTATCTTTTCCACCCCACAGGGGATTTTATTTCTCATTTTATTTATGCGCATAGGCCCTCTGGATGCAGGCAGCCCGTGGGCCGGGACAGGGTCACCAAGTGAGGTCCGAGCGCCTGGTCTGGGACGGTCCTCAGCGCGGGCGGTAGAGGGCGAGCTAGAGCAGTCGTGACCGACGGGCTGTCCCGGTTGGCTGCTGCGGAGACAGAGCGTGCTAGGGCGGATTGGGGCCCTTCTGCCGCTCCCGCCTTTGGGCGCTTCCGCCCCATCTCTGAGAGCAGCGCTCTGATTGGCTTCGGAAACCGTCAGTCTCCGATCTTTGGTCTGGCTGGTTTTATTGCCTGAAGCTGAAGCACGGGGGAGGAGGGGAGAGGGAGGACTGAACGCGGCGCCTGATTGGTCCAAACACGTTAGGGGTGGGGCCAGGACTGTCCCCAACTGACCTGTCCTCTCCCCACACCTACCTTCTCTTCTTCCCTGCGGAGGTCGGCGTCCTTCCAGGTTCACCCCGCCTGACTCGCAGCTCCAGACATTCACTGAGGTCTGCCATGTGCTGGACTCTGACTGGCTGCGAGCTTGTCCCAGGCGCCTGCCCCTGGAATCCTCCATCCATCCACCTTCCTTTCCCACTTCTCAGTCGTCGTCCACCAACACTCCCCTCCTCCATTTCCAGGTTTCCGTCCGAGGGTCCCAGGGGATGTTCTCGCATTTGGCCTATTCAGCTTCAGCTCGCAGAGGACGGCAGAGAGGCCAAGGGTTTGGGGCTTGGGACAGGACAAGCGTGAGAGGACAGGTTCAGGGAGAAAAGGTGCCCGCATGTCCCGCTGGGGAGACTGCTGAGAGACGAGTTAATTGCAAGTCAGTAATGCTCCAATGCAACAACAACACATAACCCTTGGGGAACGGATGTAGCTCAATGGGTGAGCGCCTGCTTCCCACGTACGCGGTCCTGGGTTCAATCTCCGGTAAGGCTGGGCGGGCCAGCACCTTGGTTCTTCGCAGCTTTGACCTTTCCGTTCTCTGTTCTCCCCGGTATCCAAACATGGAGGTTTGACCGGTACGCACAGCTTTTTGCAGTCCTCATTGAGGGGCCTTGCTGGAGTGTGTATGAGTGGTAGGGCTGAGGGGCAGCTCCAGAGGCTGGTGATTCTGGAACCCGGCGGGAAACTTTCAAATACATTGACCCACACAGTTTTCGGGGGCACGTAACTTCCCTTGGGGATTCCATAGCAACCTTCTGACCCAATGGTCCCGCCGAATGCGGAACGGGATGATCCTAACCTGAGATGAAAAAGAGGCAGAATCGCGTGAGAGCGAGCGGCGATACCCATACTGACCTCCAGGGGGCAGCATGGTTCAGCAGTTGGAGCCGTTCTCCGTCCGCTCAAACCCTTGAGCGAGCAGTCGGCTGCCTTCTCTTGCTGAAAAAGGCGGGCGATTGATAAACAAATCCTGGGGCTTTGCCATTAAGCAAGTTAAGCACTAATGAAGGATGTTTATGTGGAAGGGTGTGGGAGGTATGGGAGGTGGGGCATATGGGAATCCCTATATTTTTTGTGTAACATTTATGTAATCTATCTTTTTTTTTAATTTAAAAATTAAAACAAAACATATATGGTATAATTCCGTAAGTACAGAGTTTCCAAAGGCAAATAAAAAGAGAGAAATGAGTTCATTTGCTACTTAGGATTGGAGTTGGAAAGGGGGAGTAACTGAGAATGCATGATGATTATATAAATAATAGAAACATAAACAGAAATTGAACATAGCATTAGTGATCTGTTTTTCCTGACGGGTACAGTCTGTTTTCCTCTTTTGTAACAAGCTGTGCACATTGAGGAGGCTGAAGAACAAAGGCAAATATGTAGGACATAAAAAAATGTGTCTGCTTTAATAAATAATATTTTATTGGCATACAGCTTCACCATCCATTTACAAATTGTCTGTGGCAGCATTTGCTCCTCCTTTGGAGTTCAATGAAACCCATTCTACTTGAAATCATTTTCTCAGATATTTGTTGGAATGAAGATACTGTGAGGTTGTCAATCAAGACATTTCAAATTGAAAGCATTTTACAGGTATTTCTGGAAAATAAATTCACAAACAGAAAGTAAAAAAAAAAAAAAAGGCAGGCGAAACCTATGTCAGGCTCTCTTCATGCTGAAACAGCTGAGGGACTTTTCTTTTAACCTAAATATCCACAGTCCTGCAGCTTAGATGGGGCGTTGTGATCCCCAGGCTGAATTCATAACTTCTTGGAAATATCACCAACCTCAAATTTCTACCTTACATCTTTTTACAACACATTTGACTTAGACTCAGAAGCATGGGAATTTCTCCCTAGGACAGCTGTCATATCCTCCTTCCTACTGCTAATCCCTGGGACTGGTATCTTTCTGGTACAGGAGCCCCTGTACCTCAGTCATAGAGGAAGGAATTTGCCTGTGCCCCCATGGGCTGTATCAGCGCCCCGTCCCCCCGCCCAATTCTATTCAGGGATCTCTGTCCTTTAAAAAAATATTTCACCCTATTTCTCCACTTCCAAGCCTTTGCCTTGCTTCAGCTGATTTCTTAGCTGGGCACTCTGGGGAATATTTACTCAGTGCTCAGCAGTGCTGTGCATAATGTGGGAGAACCCACCTCAGCATCACTTTCAGAGCTATTAAATATGGTCATATGCCCCAAGGACCACCTGCCCGCCACTTAAGAAGTACGCCTTTTCTGATTTCAGGAAATCAGGCATTAGGAGAAGCAGGCAAATTGGGTTCTAACATAAAGTAGTCAGATTTGGTGAAGAGATTCAAAATAAGAAAAAGAAAGCAAGACCAAGACAAAACTCAGAGGCGAAGGAGAATAGAAATCAGCTCTCCTCATCCTCAGGATAGTGGACACAGCTATTCATGTCACGTTAGAGTTTACAAAGTATTTTCAGGTACAGTATTTATTCAGCCAACATATCAACACCCTTCTCTATGTCATGTGATAGGCACCTTGGGTCCAGCAAAAATAAACCAAAGTCCTTGATCTTACAGAGCAGATATTTCACCTTGATGAATTTACACACCAGGCCTGTTTCATAAGCTTGGATATGTAATGATCTCAACACCATACACATTTACCTCTTGTTCCATGACTCCAGACTTGGAATCGTGTTGCTGAGGAGGGAACCAGCTATAAACCTGCATTTAGGTAGCAGGTTAGTGCTTCCATCAGGATCAGTTAACTTGCATCAAATTCCAGGGAGAAAACTCCAGTTGGCCTAGCTTGGGTCATTGCAGACCCTAGGCAGAGCGAAGGCAGGGCCGCTTGACTAATCTTGTTACAAATGGGGAAGGATAGTTGCCCCCATGTAAAAAATTGGGATCCCACTACCAGAAAAATGATATCCAACAAATATCTATGTACTCAAATCCTGTTTTCATCACTTATAGCCATATAACCCTGTGCATGTCAGTTGTTTTTTTTTTAAGATTTATTTATTTTATTTATCCCCCCCCCTTGCTGCTTGTGCTGCTGTGTCCATTCGCTGCGTTGCTTCTCTGTGTCTGCTTATCTCCCCCTTGCTGTGAGGTCTTGCCGCATCAGCCCACAGCGCTGTGCGAGCCGGCCTGCCCTCACAAGGAGGCGCCCGGAAGTGAACCCGGGGCCTCTCATATGGTAAACGGGTGCTCTATCCATTGCGCCACACCCGCTTCCTGCCACACCCGCTTCCTGCCGTGAGGTTGCTGCATCAGCCCGCCGCACCGCTCAGGCCGGCACTCAGGCCGGCGTGCCCTCACAAGTAGGCCTCGGGACTCGAACCCGGGCCTCCCATATGGTAAAAGCTCTATCCACTGAGCCACACCCGCTTCCCTGCATGTCAGTTTTGATTAGTATCTAATCTCTTCTTTCACCACTGTAACATGCAGTTAGCTTGTCTTCCCATAAGACTATCAAGATCAAGCAGTTTC
>JAQZBX010055274.1:0-18463 GCA_029593785.1 Cabassous unicinctus | reverse complement strand
TTGGGAAAGTATTAATATTTTAAGCACAAAAATTAATAAAAAGGTACATAAGTAATGTTGTAGGTGTAGCCATGTACTGCATGTGAATATACATTTCATAGGAATGAGAACCTTCCTTGTCTACTCTGCCAAGATGAGATCAAGCACCTTCTCCCTGTCTGGGTCCTCCATTCCAGTGTCTCACAAACATCAAAGAAGGGCACATTACCTAATGACTTCTCATGAACCTAAATTCTAGGTCTTATTATCCACATCGTGGATTTATATAAACCAATGACGTTTCAGTAAAAGCTCTTTTCAATCTTTATTTAGAAAATAAACTTTCTACATGCATTAAGTAATTTCCTTTAAGTAATAGTAAGTCCTCATCTATTTAATACTAGACATTGGCTAAAGGATATCTAAAGTGACTGTCATTTCTAACATTCTGACTTGACATTTATACCCATTACCAATCCTCCCCACATACAGTTCTTAATAGCGAATGTATCTCTTAGTTAATTTTAAATTTGCTCCCCCCAAATATTTCTTCCCAATAATTTAAAGAGAAATGTATAAATTTCTATAAGAGCTCTATGTTACTAGAATGAGTATGATTCCTCCTTGATTTTGTATATTTCTATTTTGAGTTATTTGATAAAATTTTTGCAGTGCCTACCTTGAACAAAAATTCTAGATATGTTGATAAGTTGCTGAATTCTAGTTCTTACTCCAATGTATGCTTAATATACTTTCAATAGTCAAATGATTGGTGAGAATGTTATTTGTAAAGTAAGTTGATCATTAAAAATACTTAATTCCAATAAAAGATAATATTTTTCTAGTGATCAATCAAAATCAGAAATGCACACTAACTCACTTAACAGGTTAAGCATTTTTCTTGTTATTGATGACTAGCCTTACGAGTCTTTGCTCTTGTAATTGAAACTTAGCCTACTGTTATGGGGTGCCTAAGGGTTGCCACCTGAGAGCCTCCTTGTTGCTCAAATGTGGCCTCTCTCTAAGCCAAACTCAGCATTTGAAAGCATTACCTTCCCCCCAGCGTGGGACATGACTCCCGGGGATGAGCATCCCTGGCAAAAAGGGATTAATACCAAGTGCCAACTGGCAATATGACTGGAAAAAGACCTTGAATAAAAGGGGGAAAAGGTAAAGATAAATGAGTTCATGTGGCTAAGAGACTTCAAAGAGAGTCAGGAGATCATCCCAGAGGTAACGCTTACGCACACCTCAGTAGGATCTCATAGAACACCAAAGTGGATATCACCCCACACAGAGGGGCCCCTGAGGGCTCTGGAGAGACCCAGGTCCTATATAAGGGAGGAGAGTTCCAGAGATTGATGCCTTATCAGTGGGCTCTACTTTGGAATCTGTGCTCCTGTGAGTGACAGGGTCATAAATGAATAAGTCCTCCCTGCACATAGTCCGTCAGTCCATTCTATTGAAACCTATATGTGATGCTGGAGTTTGTAGGTGTACTTCCAGAGACTGGAGCCTCTGGCTTGCCCATGTGCCAGCTGCACCTGGAATCTCTGTGAAGCTGCAACTCCTACTCTACAGCTCAATGGACTCACCCAAGTCACCTGGTGAGGAGACGATGATGGACAACGGCCATCCCAGGGACTAGAGAGGACCTGTAGCTGCAGGCAGGACACTCCCATCCACCATATCCATGGGATATAAGACCCCTCTCACTTGGAGGTGGAGTGGACATCACCATCCCAAACTCCTCAGGATTAGGGGAAGAGCTATGGACTAGAGTGGACTTAATGGTATTCTGTTGTAGACATATTGTGATTCAAGCAATAGAAGAAATTGCAACAGTGAGGTGGACCCAGTGGCCATTGGACACTTTTGGGGCAGGGAAGGGAAAAGCAGTTATAATACAGGGACTTTTTCAGGACTTGAGAATTATCCTGAGTGACATTGCAATGACAGATATTGGCCATTTTACATCAGCATGTAACATGAAGAACTTTGTGGGAGAGAGTGTGGTCTACAATGTGGACTATGGTCCATGCTTAGTGGCAAAGCCCCAGAATGTGTATATCCATTGCAGGTGATGTGCCACACTAATGAAAGATGCTTATGTGGGATGTTATGGGAGGTGTGGGAGGTGGAGAACATGGGAATCCCTGTAATTTTTGTGTAACATTTATGTAATCTAAGCATCTTTTAAAATAAAAAAAAAATAAAAAACTCTAATATTGTATGGTACAAAGTGTAAACTATAATGTAAACTCTAGACATGGTTAGTAGCAATGCTTCAATATATGTTCAACAAATGTACCACACTAATGAAAGATGTTGCTAATGTGGTAAAGTATGGGAGAGGGAGGGAATGGGGTATATGGGAATTTCCTATATTTTCTATATAACTTTTATATAATCTAAAACTTCTTTAAAAAATTTTTTAGTAACTCAAAGTGTTAAAGAAAAAATCATTAGAGAAGTAAGACATTACACAAAAGAAATGATAAAAATAAAGTATCATAATTAGCAACTAGCAGTTAATATAGTGTTGGGGGGGTGTATAGTTTTAAACACTTATATGAGACAAAAAAATCAATTAACCAAAATTTCATTTTGAAAAATTAAAAAAGAAGATAAAAGTAAACCCCAATAGGGTAGAAATAAGGAAGTTAGAACAGAAGTCAATTAAATAGAAAACATACAACATGAAAAAAACATTAAAAAATGATTCTCTGAAAAGATTCATTACATTTTTAAGTCTTTTCTCAGACTAATAAGCAAAAGAAAAAAATAAAAGAAAACACACATTTGAAAAGATAGTATAGACATTAATAGGAATATAAGACATATAAAAACCCTTATATGAATACATTTTTCAGCATAAATAGATGAATTCTTTGAAAGACCACAAAAATTATCCAAACACACATAAAAAAGAGTAGAAAATATGAATATTTAAAATTTAATTCAAAATACAATTTCCCAAAATGGAATTTCCAGACCATCATGATTTTACTGAAATTCTAACAAATATGTAATGAAAAAATAGCACTCTCTTTATTAAACACTTTCAGAAAATGGAGGAAGATGTCACTTCTCAACTCATTTTATGAAACTAGCATCATCATATTAATATAACCAGACAATGAATTTATTAAAAAAAGAAAATTATACAGCAGTTCTCTCTCCTCAGTATAAATGAAAAAATTCTTAACTATATTTCAACAAACTGAATTCATGAATAGATAGGAAGGATAAAACAACATTGCAAAATGATTTAATCTCAGGAATGCAATATAGGATTAACATATTTCACCACATTAACAGAATAAATGAGAATATAATAAGATGATTTCAAAAGATGCAGAAAACATTTCACAAAATTCAGCAAACATTAATGTTGAAATTTTCAGCAAAGAAAGAAAAGAAACAGACTTCCTCCATTGGATAAATGACATGTATGAAAAGCCTACAGCTAATGTCATCCTACCTAGTGATGTATTAGATATGTACCACCCTCACCACTGGGACGGGGACAATACATGGCTATCTGATCTCACGACTTCTATTCAAAATTATACTATCATTCTAAGGCAGTGCAAAGGAAATCAAGAGAAATAAAATTCATAAATATTGGAAAGAAGAAATAAAAAATGCCTTAATTCCCATAGGGCATAAAGTAAAGTTTTGGGAATACATAAAGGAAATAGACAAAAATCCAATGATAATGAGACAAATTGAGAAGATTGCAGGGAAGAAGGTCAAAATTTACAACTCATTTACTATATAATATAGCAGCACATATATATATATATATATTTATATATGTTCTGTATATATATATACAGAATAGAAAAATGAGGCATAGGTTTCCTCATGATACATTTCACTTGTTTTCTGAGATCCAGCTGCACTGTATGCCTTGGATGATGTGAGATATACTGTATGTTTATTTAAAAAATCCCTCTTGTTTTGTTTTTGTTTGTTTGTTTGTTTTATTTTTAAAGAAGCCTTAGATTACATAAATGTTGCATAAAAAATATAAGAGATTCTCATATGCCCCACCCCCTCTTCCTCCCTCACGTTCCACATTAACAACATCCTTCATTAGTGTGGTACATTCGTTACAATTAATAAACACATATTGCAGCATTGCTACTAACCATGGACTATAGTCTCCATTACAGTTTACACCCTGTCACGCACAATTCTTTATGTCATGACAAAAAATATAATGGCCTGTATCCATCATTGCAATGTCATGCAGGGCAATTCCAATGTCCCAAAATTGCCCCCATATTACACCTATTCTTACCTCTCCCTTCCCTCAGAACCCGTGGTGGCCACTGCTGTTATATCAATGATAAAAGTTTTTCCATTGCTAAAATAATAATAAGTCTATAATAGAATAATAACAAGTCTATTTTAGTCCATTGTTCATTCCCCAATCTTGAGGATTTGGGGATGGTGATGCCCACTCTGTTTCTAATTAGAGGGGGCTTAGATCCCATAGGGCAGATGGATGGAACTGTCTTCCTTGCAGCTACAGACTCTCTCTGTCCTTGGAATGAGTGTGGTCCATCTTCATCTCCTTGTTAGTTTCCCTGAATGAGTCCAATGAACTGGAGAGTAGGTGTTGCAACTCTGCTGAGATTCAGGGCTCAACTGGTGGCATATGAACAGTCCAAAGATTTAAGTCTCTGGAACATATATTTAACAAGTATAGTGCTAATTGTAGGTCCAAATAAAAGGAGCAGAAGAGTACCTATTTTACAAGGTAGAGGCAATTCTCCTGTATTTACTATGCTAATATCCCTTATTCTACAAGTCATAAAACCATTGTGGGGTTTCAGCCAGTTGCTGAGTATGTCTATTCCAATTATTCATCCCAAAATTATGGAAATAACCACAGATTGGGTCCAGGAAGACACTACACTCACTGTAAGATGGACCTGAGCTAAAACCCCAATATGACCACTTGACCTCCGTAAGTCCCCACTCTGAATGGTGAATCACAGTGATGTTTTGGGGCTCCTGGAATTAATGTCACATCTAAGACAGTGTCTAATAATCCCCATTTCCTTTTCCCCAATCCCCAGTTACCCTGGTAAGAGGCTGTAGGTGTCTTTGCAGAAGGATGGGAGGAAGATTAACAGTACAAATTTTTGGTAGTGTAATAGGACCCTTCCTCAAAGTGACCTGAACTTCCTGTTATTCAAGGGTCTCTGGGTCTGTAAACTATCTCAATTCTGTGACTTGATTAAGGGACTATTACTCTGTTTTTGTAATTCTACTTGGATTTTTGTTCATTTGACCTAGAATACTTCTGCTTATACAGATGAAATAACAATTTAAGAGAGTGTCCATCTATTTTACTTCCAGTTACTCCATGATCTACTAGCCAATGCCTTAGTCTCTGTGAGTCAGATTAGTTTGATTGCTGCTTTGAATCTGTTGTTCATGGTAGTAGTCATGCTCACTTTGTCTTTGGTGATTAATTGCTTATACTTGGCTTCTGCCACCCAAGATTCGATCATCCCCATTGTGTTTAAGGATCAACATTTAGTGATAGCAGTTCCCACAATAATATCTGACCTACAAAGAAGAGATACCACAGAGCTTTTCATGTAAGATTGAGTTAGTCTCACAAATTTATTCCTCATAGTACTGGTGAAAGGTGTATACTCTGGACATTGCTGGGGTGGGTGAGCAGTTCTTAGATGATGAATCCACTCTAATATTACAATGTCTCTGAGCTTTTGGATCCCCTCACATACATTATAATAGGAAAGTTATGGTATTTTAACCTCAGGCATTGTAGGCTACATTTTGTTCCATACATTAGCCAACCACCCAAAACAAATTTTGGAAACCTTTGTAGCCCCTTGTACTACAATAGTGAATCCAGATTCTCTGCTTAGCAGAACCATGCCAATAAATTTAGCCTGATCCAACTTTATCTTCTTTCCACCATTATCCCACACCCTTAATATCCATTTTTCCTCACATATTCCACTGATTTATCAATATATACATTGAAAACATCATGCAGTTCTATTACAGTGTACTGTACCTTCTCATAGGTCACACTCTATCTAACCTATTGGGGTTTGTTGAGACATCAGTCTAAACAAAGAAGAGTGTTGGGTTTAAAGTAGGGCATTGGGGTGTGCTAAGAGAATAATTAGAAGTGTCTTGCAAGCAAATAAGCTCTGGACATATGGTGAAACAGGATTAATCTCTTCAGACTGAGGAGTGAAGGTTGTTTCCTTATGGGGAGTGGTTGCAGGTTTTTCAGGCACAGTAGGGCTAATCTCTTCAAGTGGAGATTGGATAGAACTTTCCTCAGGGAAGACTAGAGGTGGGTGCCTTGTTTCCAGGGCAGACCCTTAAAGATTTATCAGGAAAGACTAATCAGAATTTAGGATTTCAATGTACCCACTGCCATCATCATCAACACATATGTCCCCATTCCAATTTTCAGGATCTTTTTCCTTTCCTACCAATACCCTCAGTTTAACAACAGACACCCTGCAAGATTGGGAATTTAGTTTACATTGTAATTATGCCACTCACAAAATAAGATTGGGTATACTTTCAGGAATCAAAAGTCAGTGGATACAGAAAAAAAGATTTTCTGTCAAGCACATAAAGAAATGTCCACATCCTTCATGTGGTGCTAAAGTTGAAAATGTGAAGCCTTCAATGCATCCTTTTCTTTTACAACTATATATGGCATATTTAGGTACAGCCAACCAACTCCATGTAACTTTTAATACCAAAAAACATTAAGTTGTCAAGAAAAAAACAAAAACTCTTACCCAAAGTGTTTCCTCTTATAATGATTTGATTAGTTGTATCCAGTGGTGATATATTATCTATTGCTAAATCATGCCATGGACTATCAATGTCACCTTGATTGTTAGGGGGAAAGTCTGTAGTGCCTTTGAATCTAATCAGATTAGAGAACAATTTCCAAAAATACCAGAACCAATTCCTTAAGATTCTGTTTCTCAAGAACTACTCCCTCTACCAAAGCTGAATTAGTCAGGGTTCTCTAGGGAAACAGAACCAACAAGATATATAAGTTTAAATATTATGAGATTTTTATAAGAATTTTCCTAAATGACTGGGAGATGAGTAATTCCATAAAGCATGCCCCAAGCTGGAAATTCCCACGAAGTTTTTAGATGAATTTGAGGGGAATATTGCTCTCTAAATTAGAAATGGAAGTTTTCTTTTCTGACTGCTGAAATAATAATTTCTCCTTTTAAAAACCTTCAAATATTTGCATGAGAGTTCTTTCAAGTTTGAAGGAAAATCTCTGATTTACTTGAAGATATAATCAGTCATAATGTAACCAAATTATTGATGATTTAAGTCCACAAAATAACTTCATGCTAACAATCAGGTAATTGCTTCCTTGACCACACAACTGGACACATAACCTGGCTAATCTGATACATGAATTTAACCATTACATAGTATAAAATATGTAAAATTTTGACACAGCTGTGGAGCAATTGAAACCTTCGTACATTCCAGTTGGGAATATAAAATAGAGAAGCCACTGTGGGAAAAAGTTGGGCATTTCCACAAAAAGTTTAACATATAGTTACTATATCACCAAACAATCCCACTCCTAACTGAGAAAACTGATAACAAAGGTCAACACAAAACACTATACACACATTTTCATAGCAGTATTATTCATAAAAGCCAAAACATGAAAAACAATCCAGATACCCATCAACTGATGAGTGGATAAACAAAATGTTATATCCATACATTGGAACATTATTCAGCAATATAAAGGAAAGTTTGTAAAACAATATTCCATGCAAACGGTAAAAAACAAGCTAGAGTTCTGGGAATATATGTCATCAGAATATGCAGTCAGGGGTCAACTGTTTCAAAAAAACAATGGGCAAATGGACAAAATCTGTCTGAGAGATCTGCTTTGGGGGTCAGCAGACCAGGACAGTGCCATACACCTCCCAGGAGGATGAGGGACAGAGAGATGAAGAACCCAAAACAATAAATGTGAGTTATAAAACCTCCTTGGGGTCCAGGAAGTGATCCCATCTCCCAACCCCAAGATATTAATATCAGAAAAAATAGATTTTGAATGGAAAAGTGTTATAAGGGATGACAAACATTATTATATATTAATAAAAGTGGCAATTCACCAAGAAACAATAACTATACCAAATACTTATACAACTAACATGAATGCTCCATGATACATGAGGCACATACTGCCAAAACTGAAGGAAGAATTATATATCTCTACACTAATATTTGGAAACTTCAATACACCATTCTCAGTATTGGGTAGAACATCTGGACAGAGGAAAATTAAAGGAACAAAGAGCCTGCATAATATGATAAATAAATTAGACTTAGCAGATATCTATAGAGCATTGCCCCCCAAAACAGAAGGATACCCATTCCTTTCAAGACCTCATGGATTCTCCTCCAGGATAAACCAAATGCTGATCCACAAAACAATACTTAGAAAATTTTAAAAGTTTGAAATTATGCAAAACATTTTATCTTATAATAACAGATTGAAGCTGGAAATCAATAATGAATTGAAAAAAGGAATATTCACAAATATGTGGAGAATAAACAAGATAATCTTGAATAATCAGTGAGTCAAAGAAATTACAAGAGAATTTAGCAAATATCTTGAGATGAAGGAAAATGAAAAGAAAACAAATCAAAACCTATGGAACACTGAAAAGGCAATGATGAGAGGGAAATTTATAGCCCTCAATGCTTATATTAAAAAAGAAGATAGAGTTAAAATTGAAGATCCAACTGCACACCTGGAGCAACTCGAAAAAGCACAGCAAACTAGCCCCAAATCAAGAAAAGGAAAAATATATTTAAAAAACATGCAGAAATAAATGAAATTAAGAACATAAAAACAATACAGAGAATCTACAAAGTGAAAAGTTGGTTCTTTGAGAAGATCAACAAAATTTAATTTGTCCACTAGTTCTAGGATCATATCATCAGTGAATAGTGAAATTTTACTTCTTCCTTTCCTATTTGGTTGTCTTATATTTGTTTATCTAACCTAACTGTTTTAGCTAGAATTTCGTGCACAATATTGAATAACAGTAGTGACATTGGGCATCCTTGTCTTGTCCCGGATCTCATCAGGAAAGCTTTCAGTCTTTCATCATTGAGTACAATCCTAGCTGTAGATTGTTAATATACACACTTTACCATATTGAGAAAGCTTCCTCTATTCCTATCTTTCTGAGTGTTGTTATCCAGAAAGGGTGCTCTAATTGTCAAATGCATTTTCTCCATCAATCTCGAGGATCATGTGATTTTTCTTCTTCAATTTATCAATGTGATTTATTACACTGAATTTTTTGTGTTAAACCAACCTTGCATACCTGGGATAAAACCTACTTGATCATGGTGAACAATTCTTTTAATCTGCTTTTGGATTTGGTTTGCAAGTATTTTCTTGAGGATATTTGCATCTATATTCATTAGAGATATTTTTCTGTAATGTTCTTTTTTTAAGTACCTATAACTGGTTTTAGTATTTGGGTGATGTTGGCTCCATAGAATGAATTTGGTAGCATTTTTTCCTGTTCAATTATTTGGAAGAGCTTGATCAAGATTGGTGTGGGATGGTCTTTGAATAATTGGTGCAACTCACTTGTGAAGCCATCTGGTCCTGGGCTTTTTATCTTTGGGAAGTTTTTGGTGACTGTTTCCATCTCTTCAATTGTGATTTGTTTGTTGAGGTTTTCTATTTCTTCTAGAGTCAGTGTAGGTGATTCGTATGTTTCTAGGAATTTGTACATCTCATCTAAATTTTCAATTTTTTGCATAAAGTTGTTCATAGTATCCTTTTAGGCTCATTCTTATTTCTTGGGTTCAGTGGTAATGTCTTCTTTTTATTTCTGAGTTCATTGATTTGAGTCTTCTCTCTCTTTTTCTTTGTCAGTCTAGCTAAGCGTTTCTCAATTTTGTTGATCTCAAAGAACCAACTTTTCACTTTGTTGATTCTCTGTATTGTTTTCTTAATTTCATTTATTTCAGCACAATTTTTTACTACTTTTTTCCTTTGTCTTGGTTTGGGATTATTTGCTATTCTTTTTTGAGTTCCTCCAGGTGTGCAGTTTGATCTTAAATTTTAGCTCTATATTCTTTTTTAATATAAGCATCGAAGGCTATAAATTTTCCTCTCAGCACTGCCTTTTCAGTGTCCCATAGGTTTTGATATGTTTTCTTTTCATTTTCCTTCATCTCAAGATATATGCTGAATTCTCTTTTAATTTCTTTGACCCACTAATTATTTAAAAGTATGCTGTTTAATCTCTACATATTTAGTCTTATGAAGACTAAATATCATTAAGTTGTCAGGTGTATCCAAACTGATTTATAGATTCAATGCAATCCCAGTGAAAACCTCAACTTCATTTTGCAGAACTGGAAAAGCCAATTATCAAATTTAATTGGAAAATTAAGGGGCCCTGTATAGCCAAAATTGTCTTGAAATAGAAGAATGAATTTGGAGGAAACTCACTTTCCAACTTTAAAGGAAATTATTTAGGTACAGTGGTAAAAAACCAGAATGGTAATGGCATAAAGATAGTTAGATTCACCATGAACCAAATCAAGAACTCAGAAATAGACCCTCACATTACTGATCAAGTCATTTTTGACAAGACTGTCAAGTCCTCCTGTATTAGTCAGCCAAAGGGGTGCTAATGTGAAATACCAAAAATGTGTTGGTCTTTATAAAGGGTATTTATTTGAGGTAGAAGTCCACAGATACCAGGCCATAAAGCATTAATTTTCTTCTCACCAAAGTTCATTGCCATGTGTTGGAACAAGACAGCTGCCGACATTTGCCAGGGTTCAGGCTTCTTGGGTTCATCTCTTCCTGGGGCTGCATTTCTCTCTGGGCTTAGCTCCTGTTTCCTCCACAAGGTCAGCTGTAGACAATCAGGCAAACAGCTCGCTTCTCTTCTCCTGCTGCCTTCTTTCCAATATCAAAACTGCTTCTAAAAAAAAACTGCTTCAAGTGTCCTTTGCTTGCCTTTTATATTTTCTTCCCCCACCCAACAAGGGGTGGGGCTCAATGCCCTACTGACGTTGCCTAGTCAATGCCCTAATCATAACTTAATCATGTCCAGATTAACAGATCAGTTTACAAGCATGATCCAATTATATTTTTGGAATTCATCATTACATCAAACTGCCCAACTGCGACACCTGCCAACTGGGCCATAACAGTCTAGTCAACAAATGGTGCTGGGTGAACTGGATAGCCATATAGAAAGGAAAGAAAAAAGACCCTTATCTCTCACCTTATAAGAAAAAAATAACTCAAAATGGATCCAGGACCTAATTATAAAAGTGAAAACCATAAAAATCTTATGAGAAAATATAGGGAATCATGTACAAGATCTTATGATAGGTGGTAGTTCCTTAAACCTTACACTGAAAGCAGGAGCAACAAAAGAGAAAATAAATAAATGAGACCTCATAAAAATTAAACACTTTTGGACCTCAGAGGTCTTTGTCAAAAGTGTAAGAATGCAGCTGACTTAATGCATGAAAGTATTTGGCAGTCACACTTCTGATAAAGGTTTACTATCCATGGTATATAAAGAGATAGTTCAACTCAACAATATAAAAACAAATTACCTGATTAAAAAATGGGCAAAGACTTGAAAAGAAAATTGCCCAAAGCAGAAATACAAATGGTTAAGAAACACATGAAAAAACATATTATCAATTAGGGAAATGCAAATAAAAACTACAATGAGATCTCATTTCAAACCAATTATACTGGCCACTAATATAAAGTTGGAAATCTCTAAGTGTTAATTAGGATGTGGAAAGATAGGAACACTATTCACTGTTGGTGGGAATGTAGAATCGTATAGCCACTGTGGAAGATAGTTTGACAGTTCCTAAGGAAGTTGAATATAGCCTTTCCATGGTACCCATAAATACCACTACTAGGGATATACCCAGAAGAACTGAAAGCAGACACAAGAACAGACATCTGCAGACTGATGATCATAGTGGCATTATTCTTGATAGCCAAATTTGGAAACAACCTAGGTGTCCATCAACTGATGAATGGATAAACAAATTGTGGTTTCTGCACATGATGGAATATTATGCAGTGATAAGAAGAAATGAAGTCATGAAGCATATGACAACATGAATGAACCTGGAGTACCTTATGTTGAGTGAAGCAAGACAGACACAAAAGTACAAATACTGTATGATTGCACTATTATGAAGTAAATATATTATGCAAACTCATGGAGTTAATGATCAGAATATTGGTCACCCAAAATTAGAATGAGGGTAGAGAATGAAAAACAGGGCTAATCTGTGCAGAAATGGTAAAAACATTGTAAATGTTTAGAAATGAATAGAAATGGTGAAAAAAATCATAGTGTTTGTAACTAGGAGAACTATTATATAGTTATGAAAGTGGTGGAAAAGAAATCCTAAGGACATTTATATTACGAGAAGGAAAGTTAAAATCTGTAACATGGACCTGTATAAGATAATGATACCTCATGAAAACACGAATATGGGTGATGTTGCATATATGACTGTTTTTACAAAATATAATTACATAAATACTAGCAAGAAGGAAAAAGAATAGCAGCTATATATGGCAAGGGAAGCATAGAAAAGGAAAGGTGATGGGGATTTTTGTTTTTTCTTCATTATAATTATTGGAATAAGGAAAGTGCTCTAAAAATGATTGACATGATGAATTCACAACTATTTGATCACACCAAATACCATTTATTGTACACTTTGGATGGATTTATGCTTTATTAATATGTATCAATAAAATTTATTTGTTTTAAAAAGGCATAAGCATAATGTAACAAGAATGGAAACAATTGTTTTTCTAGCAGACCAGTAGGGAAAATCGTAAGCAATATTCCACTCATTTCCACCTTTTATTCTTGGAACATGAATCCAAAATTGGAGACATAACAGTGCAGAGTGAATGTTGATTAAGAGCATAAATACTCCTCTGGAGCAAATTTTCCCACCCTGCATGGTAGTGCCGTGAAATCAAAGTGTGTTTGATTCTTCAAAAGAGAATTGCATCAGTATATCAATTCAGGTGTCTCAGGATGATGGAGAACATGTTAAGAACAGCGAATTCCATAACATGTGCCAATTTCCAAACTCTGTTTGCTGTGAAATGTGTTCCTGGATGAGAAGCAATGTTGTGTGGAATATCTGGACAATGGATAGCTATCTGGATGTCTATAAGATGGTAGTATTGTCAGAAACATTGCATGCAGTGAAGACAAATCTGTATCCAGAATATATGTCTCTTACATTAAAACAAAATTCTATCCCTTTCATGATGAAAGTGTTCCTATGTAAATATACTGTCTATAGGAAGCAGGCACATCATCTTGGGAAAGGTTGCCATATTGGGGAATGAGTGTTGGTTTCTGTTGCTCACTGGTTCGGTGCACAACCATGGTTATAGATAAGTCAGTCTTGGAGAATAGAAGTCCATATTTCTGAGTCCATGTATATCCTCCATTTTTGCCACCAAGGGCACTTTGTTCCTGAAACCAATTTGCAATGACAGGAGAGGCTGCAGAAAAGGCCAACTTGTTTCCACCAAACAAGGAATTCCGTGCAGATTCTTATTAAAAACGTTCTTCTGTTGAAATCACCCTCTGATGAGTGCTCACATGGGACACAAGTATATTCAAGTTAACTGTCCATTCAGAAAAATCTATCCACATCCCTCTTCTCCAAATCTCTATGTCATCAATTTCTCAATCATATCCTTATAAGTGACAGACCATACAACCAAACAATTGGCCACAACCAATGAATAGATAGACACATCTAGGAATTTCTCCTTCCATGAAAATGAACAGATAGGGATGATTTAACATTCTGCAGACTGACAGGGTTTCCTTTCACTTCTGTCCCTCATGGACATACCAGAAAGTTGTTACAATGCTCCAGTTGTTCACATGTAGTAGTAGCTGCATTGTCGCTCAAGTTTTTTTATTCATCAGTCAATTGATCATAAGATTCCTCAAGAGGCCATAGCTAGATGAGGGGAAGAGAAGGTAAAATGCTATGATTAGGGCACAAGGGAATTTGGGCCACTTCCTCATGTAACTTATTTGTGCCTTCAGGGCCTTGTGAGCCAATCAAGCATATACCACTTCCATTTGATGATGGAAAGTAAGTATGTACATTTGTCTTTATGGCTTGGTGGGTAAGAAAACATCCAGTTCAAGAAGGGCAACTCAGGTTCCATCTAACTTTGTGACTCATGTTTAAGTGTTCAATCCTTGCTAAGGCCAGTAGCAGACTGAAGTCTGGTTCTTAAAATTAGAGTTGTCATCTGCAGATGATGGCAAAACTTTGCTGCAAAATCCTAAGGGTCTAAACTGTTATTATCATATATTAATAGAAGCCTGTCCAAGGCTCTGTAAACCTTATCTATTTGACACTGACAATTCAATAACCTTTGGATAAGCTGCATCATAAGGCCAATTTTTACAGCAGCATGCATGGAAGCCTAGACCCCTTTGCAGATCTTACTGTTTATCCCAGACCCCAATCAAAGGAAGCAACTTTTTTGGCCACTCAGGTATTAGATCTGAGTAATTCACACAAATGAGAAATATTTTGCCTCCCAAATCCAAAGAGGCCAACTAGACATTGTGCCTCTTTTTGTTTGTAGTAGGGGTCAATGCAATTTCACCTTAGAAGGAATATCTTCATATACCCAGGATTACTGGATGCCTGGAACTTTCACTAATGTGTAGGGCCCCTTATATTTTGTTGGATTTATCTTCCATCTTCTGACACACAAATGCCTTACAAATAATACTTGAGAACTTGCTACTTCTTACTCACTAGGTCCAATGAGCACAATGACACCAATAAATGGTTCAATGTACTGCCTTTTGGAAAGGAAATGTGATCAAGCTCCTTGGAGACTAGATTATAATACGGGGCTGGAGAGTTGATATACACCTTAGAAAAGACAATTAAGCTGTATTGCTGGCTTTAACCACTGAAAAAACAACATTTCTAGTTGTCTTTTTTAATAAGTATTGAGAAAAAAAATCAGATTAGTGGCTTCACACCAGGTGCCTGGGAATCTCTTGATTTTCTCAAGCAATGACATCACATCTGGAACAACTGTAATAGGAGTCACAACTTGGTTGGATTTCATATAACCCACTGGCATCTTCTGTTATCATGAGGCACAATCACTTCCATTGTATTTATTTAGTCAGTGAAGGCTAAGTAAGAGATTTGAATGAAGATGTTTTGAGAATCACCACTCTGCATCCGTCACATTCTTGAGAGTGGCAACCCAACTTTTCCTTTCTTACCATAATAGCTTTCATCCACAGATGGGGGAACTGATGTGGGGATTCTGAGAATATCTATTCCAATTATGCATTCTGATCTGGAAATAATCACAAAATGGGTTCAGGGACCCACTGGACACATCGTGAGATAGAACTGAGCTAAAACTCCATTGATCACCTTACCTGAATAAAACACTTCTCTGGTGGATCACAATGAACTTTTGTGTCTCCTGGAATTAAAGTCACTTCTGAGCTGGTGTCTAGTAAGCTCTAAAATATCGGAATATTTCCCTTTGTGCAATGCACAGACACCTTGAGAAAAAGTCATATGACCGTTTGATGAAGGCCAAGAGGAAAATAAGCAGTACAACATTTTGACAGTATAACAAGGTACTTCCCTATGGAGAGATTTCCTTCCATTCATTCAAAGGGTGTGTGTCTCTAAACTATCTCAGGTCTGGGAAATGTTTCAGATGTTGTGACTCTGACATTTTTTTAATTCAAGCTGTGTTTTTTTTTTTCAGATAAGCTAGAAATCTTTTGTATAGATCAAATAAGAAATTAGTAGACTGCCCATCAATTTCAGTTCTAGATACCCTATGAGCAACTAGCCAATGCCAAAGGTCTCTGAGCATCAGACTATTCTGATTTGTGTTTTCACTCTACTCTCCCTTATGGCAGCCCTACCTAACTTGTCTTTTACATTTAATTACAACTGCTTGACTCCTGCAAGCATAGGACACAAACATACCCTTTGTATTTAATGATACACATTATGTCCCAACATTTTCCACAATAATATTTGTTCTACAAAGAAAACTACCACAGAAATCTTCAGGTTGGAAACTGCTCACATTTATTCTTCACAATCATGGAGAAAGATGTGTCCTCTGGACGTTCATGGTTGGGGGTGTGCAACTTGAATGGGCCTTATATGATAAATCCACTCTAATATTCTGAACTCTATTAATCTTTTGATCCCCTCATGCACATATATCAGGGCAGTACTCATTAAATGGAAGTGGTATAGATGAAATCAGGATCTTAACAACCTCAAAGACACAAATTACAGAAGTAAGTACATTAAATGTCCAGGCCCCTACTCTAGAAATATTACCTTCTGTCTCCAAGTCAAACATTTGTCCTCTTTGGGAGTTTCCTACATATGAAGGAAAAACATGAGCCTTGTTTACAGATAGTTCTTTGTGCTTTGCAAGTACCACCAAAAAGTGGTCAGCAGCAGCACTACAACCCCTCTTTGGGATGTTCCTTAATGGCAGTCATGAAGGGAATTCCTCCCAGTGTACAGAATTTCTTGCTGTGCACCTGGTTGTTCATTTCTCTTGGAAGGAAAAATTGCAAGACATTTGATCATTTACTGATTCAGGTGTTCTAGCAATTTATTTTGTTTCTAGAAGAAATATAATTTATAAATTGGTGGCAGGAGAGGCTGGGGGAATGATATGTAGTTTGACCTCTCTGTGCAAAAAGTGGAAGATATTTTGTCCTATGTGAATATACATTATAGGATGACCTCAGGAGAAAATAATTTTAATAATGAAGTGGATAGGATGACCATTTCTTTGGATAATAGTTGGCCTCTTTCCCCAGCTATTCCTGTCATTGGTCAATAGATACATGAACAAAGTTATCATAATGATAAGGAAGGAAATGATGCTTGTATTCAGCAACAGTAACTTCCACTCACCAAGGCTGACATGGTTTTTGCCATTGTAGAGTTCACTAACTGCCAGTAGTAGACATCAACTCTGTCTGATAGCAAAATTCCCCAAGGTAAGAGACTATCTAACTGGTGGGAAGCTGATTACATTTGACTGCATTCAATATAGAAGTGTCTGTTCTTTTATTGGAGTATACTTGCTCTGGATATGGATTTGTCCTCCATACATGCAACAATCCTGCTAAAACTACCATCCTTTCACTAACAGAGTGCCTTATCCACCATCATGATTTACTACCCAACTTTGCTCCCAATCAAAAAAAATCATTTCACATTACATGAAGTACAGCAAAGGACTCATGCTGATGAAACTTTATGGTCTACCATGCTGAAAACAGAATGAACAGAATTAAAAAGAGAGTGTAGAGGAAGTTTATTGAGCTAAAGTAGTACTAAAGTGAAGCAGTGCCAAAAGAGGTTTTTGCTCAAAAGGTTGAGCTGAGGGAGCAGCTTATGTGGCTGCTTGGGTAAAGGGAAGGTGTGGAGGAATTGGGAAGGAAAATGGAGACATGAGCTACATGAGTTACAAAGAGTACATGGGCGGCATGAGCTCCAAGAGGTATATGGACTGTCTCGGCAGGGTGTCTTTGAGTCCATGTTTGTTAATTAGCCAGCAGGATTTTGGTGTAAGCATGGGGCAATCTGGCAAAGACAGCAGACTTTACAGGTGCCAGCCTGATTTCTTTGTTACAGTTTAGGGGCAGTGGTCTTTATCAGCACTATAAAGGATCATTGGCATGTCAGTTTGCTTCTGTTATCCTCTCTTTGTTTCTAATCCCATGGATAAAATGGAAGTTCAGGAAAATCAAGATGGTTGGTAAAATTTTTTATTATTCCAATTTTACATTTTCCCCTTTTGATTAAAGATGTCTTTTGACTCCCTGAAGATAAAATATGGCTTTAGTGGGGGAAATTATGGGTTGATAAATTTATAGGAGATTCTGAATGATAGGCCATGTAATTTCAGAGCATAGCATAAGCATTAATAAAAAAAAAGCCATCTGGGTTACAGTACAGTAATTTACAACAGTTACAGATATTTGCTTTTGGCTACTTTAGAAGGCTAACTTGCATTAAGGTTTTAATTAAGTAAACTTAAGCAAATTAAGTAAACAGTTATTGGGTTTTTTTGGCTACAATATAAATATAAGAAGGTTAGCATTTGCTTAAAATACAATTTAGTGACTTAAAACACATCTTTTATCTTTTTCATTTATAATTCTCCTATTTTTCTTTATTTTTTTAATTTTCAGGGATTTATGGGCATTGATAATTATAGATACTTCTTGCTGAAAAGGGGCAGCTTCCTCATATTCCTATGAGTTGGAGGCATAGAAATTTTTAGACTGCAACTGTATCTATT
>JAQZBX010055273.1:0-18460 GCA_029593785.1 Cabassous unicinctus | reverse complement strand
GGGGCCTCTCATATGGTAAACGGGTGCGCTATCCATTGCGCCACAGCCGCTTCCTGCCGTGAGGTTGCTGCATCAGCCCACCGCACCGCTCAGGCCGGCGTGCCCTCACAAGGAGGCCTCGGGGCGCGAACCCGGGCCTCCCATATGGTAAACGGGGGCTCTATCCACTGAGCCACACCCGCTTCCCTCTTAATGATATTTAGTCTTCCAATCCAGGAACACGGAATGTGCTTTCATTTATTTAAGTCTTCTTCAGTTTCTTTTAGCAATGTTTTGTAGTTTTCTGGATACAGGTCCTTTATGTACTTGGTTAAATTTATTCCTAAATATTTGATTCTTTTAGTTGCTATTATAAATGGATTTTTTTTCTTATTTCTTCCTCAGATTGCACATTAATATTATATAGACATGATTTTTGCACATTAATCTTGTAACCCACCACTTTGCTGAACTTGTTTATTAGTTCTAGTAGTTTTGTTGTAGATTTTTCAGGATTTTCTAGATAAGGATCACATCATCAGCAAATAGTGAATTTTACTTCCTCCTTTCCTATTTGGATGCCTTTTATTTCTTTATCTAGCCTAATTGCTCTAGCTAGAACTTCTAGCACAATATTGAATAACAGTGGTGACAGTGGACATTCTTGTCTTGTTCCTGATCTCAGCAGGAAAGCTTTCAGTCTTTCACTATTGAGTACAAGCTAGCTGTAGGTTTTTCATATAAGCTTCTATTCCTATCTTTTGGAGTCTTTTTATCAAGAAAGGGTGCTGTATTTATTTTGTCAAATGCCTCTTCTGCATCAATAAAGAGAATCATGTGATTTTTCTTCTTCAATTTATCAATGTGGTTTATTACACTAATTGATTTTCTTGTGTTGAACCACCCTTGCATAATTGGAATAAAACCCACTTGATTGTGGTATGTAATTCTTTTAATGTACTTTCGGATTCAGTTTGCAAGTATTTTGTTGAGGATTTTTGCATCTATATTAGGGATATTGGTCTGTAATTTTCTTTTATTGTAGTATCTTTACCTGGTTTTGGTATTAAGGTGATATTGGCCTCATAGAATGAGTTTGGTAGTGTTCTTTCCTGTTCAATTTTTTGGAAGAGCTTAAGTAAAATTGGTATTAGAGTGTCTTTGAATGATTGGTAGAATTCACCTAATACCATCTGGTCCTGGGCTTTTCATCTTTGGGAAGTTTTTGATGACTGTTTCAGTCTCTTCACTTGGTATTGGTTTGTTGAGGTCTTCTATTTTCTTCTAGGGTCAGTGTAGGTGGTTTGTGTGTTTCTAGGAATTTGTCTATTTCATCTACATTGGCTGTTTTTTGTTGTACATCTCTGTTCATGGTATCCTCTTATGATCTCTCTTATTTCTGCAGGGTCAGTGGTAATATTCCCTTCTCATTTCTGATCTTAGGTATTTGTGTCTTCTCTTTTTTTCCTTTGCGAATCTAGCTAAGGATTTGTTGATTTTCTCAAAGAACCAACTTTTGGTTTTATTGATTCTCTCTATTGTTTTTTGTTGTTCTCAATTTCATTTATTTCTGTTCTGACCTTTACTATTTCCTTCCTTTGGCTTGGTTTGGGATTAGTTTGCTGTTCTTTTTCTAGTTCTTCCAGATCTGCAGTTAGATCTTCAATTTTATCCCTTTCTTCTTTTTTAATGTAAGCATTGGGGGGTATATATTTCCCTCTCAGTACTGCCTTTGCAGTACCCCATATGTTTTATATGTTGTTTTCTCATATTCATTCATCTCAATACATTTACTCAATTCTCTTGCAATTTCTTTTTTGATCCACTGATTATTTAAGAGTGTGTTGTTTAATCTCCATAGATTTGTGAATTTTCCCTTTTTCTGTCCATTATTGATTTCCAGCTTCATTCCATTATGATCAGAGAAACTGTTTTGTATAATTGCAATCTTTTTGAACTTATTGAGTCTTGTCTTGTGACACAACATATGGTCTCTCCTGGAAAAGGATATATGAGCGCTTGAAAAGAATGTATTTCCTGCCACTTTGGGGTACAATGCTCTATAAATGTCTGTTAGGTCTAGTTCAATTATATTATTCAAGCTCTCTGCTCCTTTATTCATCCTCTGTCCAGCAGTTCTATCCAAGACTGATAGTAGTGTATTGAAGTCTCCAACTATTATTGTAGAGATGTCTATTTCTTCCCTCAGTTTTGCCAGTATCTGCTTCATGTATCTTGGGACACCCATGTTAGGTGCATAAATATTTACAGTTATTTCTTCTTGGTGAATTGCCCCTTTTAGTCATATATAATGACTTCCTTCATCCCTCATAACAGTTTTTCATTTAAAATCTATTTTGTCGGATATTAGTATCGCTATTCCAGCTCTTTTGTGGTTACTATTTGTGTGGAATATTTTTTTTCCAACCTTTCACTTTCCTTTCAACCTGGTTGTGTCCTGTAGTATGAGGTGAGTCTCTTGTAGATGGCATATAGGTGGTTCATATATTTTTATACATTCTATCAATCTATGTCTTTTAATTGGGGAATTCAAGCCATTAACATTCAATGTTATTACTGTAAAGGCTTTACATACATCATCCATTTTGTCTTTTGGCTTTCTGTTGTCTTATCTTACTATTGTCTGTCTTTTTACCCTTTAACTTACCCTTCCTAATAATCTTAATTTCTACACTCTTCTCCAAGTCTCGCACTTGTTTTTTCCTTTTAGGCTGCAACACTCCCTTTAGTATCTCTTGTAATTCTGGTCTTTTGGTAACATACTCTATCAGTTTTTGTTTGTCTGTGAAGACTTTAAACTCACCCTCATTTTTGAAGGATAGTTTTGCCAGATACAGAAATCTTGGCTGGCAGTTTTTCTCTTTCAGTACCTTAAATACATCATAACACTTCCTTACTTCCTTCTTGGTTTCTGGTGAGAGGTCTGCACTTAATGTTACTGAGATTACCTCGTATGTGATGCTTTTCTTTTCTTTTGCTGCTTTTAGAATCCACTCTTTATCTCTGATATTTGTCATTCTGAATAGTAGGTGTCTCCGAGTAAGTCTATTCAGATTTATTCTGTTTGGGGTGTGTTGTCCTTCTTAGATATTGATATTTATATCTTTCATAGGGTTGGGAAGTTAGTCATTATTTCCTCAAGATTCTTTCTGCCCCTTTTCTATTCTCTTCTCCTTCTGGGACACAGATAATGCATACATCCGTGTATTTTGCAGTGTCATTCAGTTTTCTGAAACCCTGTTCCATTTTTTCCATTCTCTTCTCTTTCTGTTCTCCTGTCTTTTCCAGTTCAGATGTTCTGTCTTCAAAATCACTAATTCTGTATTTAAGCAATTCAAACCTCCTCTTATCCTAGTATGGCTTGTAATTATTTTTTCTGCTATCTAGGCATCTGAATATGTTGGTGAATTTACTCTAATGGCCAATTTCTCTCTTTGCCTCATGTATTTTCTTTTCCTCACAGCTCTTCTTTGTTACTTGGTTCAACTTATTTTGAGTCCTTAAAATTGCCTAGCTTAAGTTCTCAAAATTGGGCCAGAGACTCACTAATAGGATGTAGTTTTTTTCTCAGGGGTGGGGTAAAGAGACCTAAAAGCAGTTTTTCTCCATGCAATTTCCAGACAGCCCAGCAGCTGGCATTTGACAGCAAACTTTTCCTCAGAAGTGTTTATTTCAGTCTCCACTTTCCTGTGTTTCTGGTCTGGCCAGAGCCAAAATTCAAAGTGGGCTATGCTGGCCAAATTCACTGAAGAGAAACCCCTCAACTCCCACCCCCCTTTTCCCTGTAATAGCTGACAAGGAGGAAGATGTCTGTTCCCCTCTCAGTTAGCTGCAGTGAGCCAGGGGTTTTATTGTGGTTTAATGTCTTGGGGTAGTGGTTTGGAACCCTTTCCAGACACTGCAGGGGTTTGGTAACTCATGTTTGTTGCTTTGGGTTCTGTCCCTCGCCCTCCTGGGAGTTGTGTAGCACTGTCCTGGTCTGCTGACCCCTAAAGCAGGTTCCTCATATAGCTTTTGACCCTTTCTCTGTTATTTTTGTGAGAGAGTTGAGCCCTGCCTGTCTACTCTGATGCCATCTTCCCAGAACTCAGGTTATTGGGTTTTTTGAGCTTCAATATTGGTATGTACAAAATGGGGATAAAAGATACTTATCTGGCTCTGTTGTTTAATGAGGTTTAAATAAGATATATAAGTGAGAGGACAAAGTATAATATCATAAATATAATAGGTATTCAGTAAAGATTAGTGCATCTTCCCAGGTCAAGACCGACATGTTTGGCTTGAGGAGACTAGAGAAAATGGATGGGGATAGAGTGAGGAGGAAAGAGAGGAGTGGAACAGAATTGAAAACTTCTTTCTAGTTCTTACTAATAACGATCTTATTCACCTCTATAAAACCAAAAGCTAGCACAGCATAACTCTTCATAAAACTTTGTTGAATTATTAGAGTATGTGAACCCATATATAACAAACCCCAATTCTGCCAAAGGTATATAATTTGCATTTTAGAAAGATCATATTGGTAGTAGATAAGAAGGTGAGTTAGAGGGGAACAAGACTTGAGGCAGGGAGACAAGTTAATAGGATATTGTCATATATTTAGGCAAAAAATAAATGAAGCCTTGAACAAAGCCAGGACAGTAGGGATGAAGAGAGGGGAATGTTGAGAAGAAATATTGAGGAGGTAAAATCACCAGGACTTGAATATAGGAGTGTGTAAAAGAGATATAGCTAGGATGACTTCCATTCAGGTTTCTTCTGTTTTGGCTGAGTTGCTGGATGGTGGTGGCAGTAACTGAGTTAGATGATACTAAAAGAAATGGAACAGATGGTGGTGGGGAAAGGCAGTGGACAAGGTAGGAGGAGGATGAGTTTAGTTTTGGACATGTTGAGCTCTTATTTTCCTTTGGACTTAAAGAAGATCCACCCAAGTAGTCAGGTGCATCTACAGGTATTTTGCCCAAGACAGAGATCTAGGGTGGGAATATAGATTTGTGAATAATTAGCATAAAGTATTAGAAGGACAGAAAGGCAAAGGAGAGCCATAGGGAAAACCTTCATTTAGAGAATGAGCATAGGAAGAAGAACCCTGTAGGAGATAGGAGAGTCTATTAAGAGAGATGGGATGAAAATCAGAAGAGCTACAAAAGCCAAGAAAGGACAGATTGCCTATGGAGGATGAAGATGTGGAAATGGTGTGTTGCTAAAGAGGGATGTAAAATTGTGGTAGAGAGGGCTAATAGCTGGATTCTGCAGGCATTTTATTTCAGTTTAGCTACATATACGTATTATTTAAAAGAGGATGAAGTTAAAGGAACACTGACACTTTTCTGTTTTGAGTTACATTCTTCAAAATTTTTCTTGACATCTTTTTCTTTTAAATCTTCATCCAAATCTGAGTTGAAGCTCCAGAACTTTCTAAAACATTTTTACTAGTAGGTTATAACTTCCTCCTTCAGAGCAGAATCTTTATCTGTTTCAGCTTTGTATCTTCAATAGCCATTGGCTTAAAATTCATAGCAGATGCATAATTAAATTTACTACATCTATGCTACTTGTGTGATCCATGGATCAGGAGCACTAGACTCACCTGGGAGCTTGTTAGAAATGCAAAATTTCTACCCATGCCAGATTTACTCAATCAGAATTTGCATTTTTAACAAGATCTCCAGGTGATTCATGTACGTACACAATCAATACTCCCTGACTGACTTATGGAACCAATAACTAAAGTAATGATTCTCTCTCCAACTTCATTCCAAGTGATCTATCTCTGTGAAATTATCTTTCTAAAATAGTGGTTTATAATTTCAATTTCTTTTTTTAAAAAAGGTTTAAATTTAGTTGAATTGGGCAATTCTGCCTGGATTGCAAAGCCTCTGAAAATCTGTCCTCAAGTTTCAACAAATTTACCTGCATTACCTTTCTACCTGACTCTCCTATTGTAATCAATCAGGCCTGGTCTGAGGAGCTGTTCATCTCTACATCTCTAGTTTTGTTCATTCTGTGCTTCCCACTGGGAAGCACACACCTTCTCTGACCACTCCAGCCCATACTGATGCTCTTTCTTTTGACATATTTATATTTATTATTGTGTCTTCATAGTGATAGAGGAGAATTGTGGATTGTTAATCTCAACAGCCCTAGATTCCATTTCCCTCTCTGCCATTGACCAGTTGTATAGTGTTAGGCAAGTCACTTAAGACCTTTAGGATTCAAAATTTGTCTTTTTTAAGAAATAGACTAGGAACCCCAATAGTAGTGTGTCTCACACAGTGTGAAAAAATATGTCTCAGGGAATGTATTTTAATATAAACATAATATTTATAAATAGATGCTTTTCAAATATAGTTGCTAATTCTCAGGTATTTGAAACACCCCACCTGTAATTTTCACTGTATTTACCCTCTTTTAAAATAAAAGGGGAAGCAGATGTGGCTCAGGCGACTGGGCTCCTGCCTACCACATGGGAGGTCGCTGGTTCGGATCCCGGTGCCTCCTAAAGAAGACAGCGGGCTGGTGCGACGGGCAGGCGTGGCAAGCTGACACAACAAGAGACACAAGAAGAGGGAACATAATGAGAGACACAACAAACCAGGGAGCGAAGGTTCCCGGTGCCTCCTAAAGAAGACAGTGAGCTGATGCAATGGGCAGGCACAGTGAGCTGACGCGAGAAGATGACGCAGCAAGAGATGTGGGGAGGAAAAACAATAAGAGACACAGCAAAGCAGGGAGGAGAGGAGGCTCAAGTGATTAGGCACCTCCCTCCCACATGGGAGGTCCTGGGTTTGGCTCCCGATGCCTTTTAAAAAGAAATAAGGAAGACGAACAGACACAGAGTGCAAACAACAAGGGCGGTGGGGAGAAATAGATAAATAAAATAAATCTTTAAAAAAATTGAATAAATAAAAGGTACAGTAAGCAAAGGCAGCTTACTTTTTTTTGAGCTTTAGCTCAGATCAATTCAAATAGTTACAAAGTCTTACTCTTCTACTTTACATTAATTGTCAAAATTATGGTAGGTAGTAAGAATAAGAGCTAAGGAGTAGAATCACACAGAATTTAAAAACCAGATTCAAACCTTTTTTTAACGACAAGGATAGAGCTCTCACTTTCTACTCCTCTTTGTCCTAGCTTACTAAGGGCTCTGTGTTCACTGAATTCTTGAGCTAGTTCTCTCCCTATGCTATGGTTTAAACATAGGGTAGAGCTACTCCCATGACCCTGTTTGTTTCCCTAGAGAGCTTCTCATAGAGGGGTCTGTATAACAACATTTGTTTCAATAGTGAATGGCAACACAGGAAGGAGAAAAAGGTTGAAAGAGGCAACCTTACAGAATATCAACAGGCCGTAGATTAAATGTAGCTTGTTTCCTTTGCTAAACTCCCAGCACAGATTTTCATTACAACAGTTATAAATTCTCTACTCCCACCTTCCACCTCCTCTGCATTTTAAACAGTTCACTCTGGTCCTCTTCAATAAAGTACTCCAAGGCTGAGAACATACTAACATATGCACCTTTCAATGGTGTTTTAGCCTTTATAGTAAGGTCATGGCAGTATATATAGTGTATTAAGTAATCATTTTTTAATACAAAAGTACAAGAGGAGGGAGAATGGACATAATTATAGTCCAGAACAATTTAGGGTTAAAAGGATTAAAAAGCACCTTTATCTTGTAATGTTTAGAGTTCACTAATGCACTTGGAGGCAGGAACACCAGCAAGGTTAGGTGGGAAACAAACCCTAAGGAATCTCATATATTTGTTCCCTGGAGTTTCAGGCCTGCTTGCTTTAGAGATCACTTAGGGATCACATTTCTGTGCTTTAAAAACCCTTGGGACAACAAAGAAACAAAGAAACAAACAAACAAACAAAACCCTTGGAGTTATCCTGTCTTTTCTCAGGTGATTTTTGTCTTCTTTAAAGCCTTATCTGCATAGAATAGTTTTTAGGTGCTTGATGTTTATATGAAAGGATAGCACATTGGTCAAGTCTAAATTCAAATAGTCAGCTTTGGGTTCTTTCCTGGCTTCCTAGGGCTAGGGAGCCAGGGCAGGGTTACACTAGGTAACCTGTGACACTGGCTTCATCAGCACAGGCTCTAAATTGGCTTGTTACTTAGCTATGGACTTCTCTAGGACTAAACATCCAGGTAAGTACAAATACTGCTCAAACAGTTTCTATTTCAAGTGTTCTCAGAGAAAGAAAATCAGAAGAGAAAAAGAGAACTGTATAAGGTGAGATGAGATAAAAGCCACTCCCTTTCAGGTTACCAGCAAGATGAGGGTCCTAGTTTGAATCTAGACTGAGTGCCCTAAGTGTCAGAGCATATCTTGTGAAATGGTAGGTCAGAGACTTTCAAAAGCACATTTGGGACCTGGGAAAGCACTCATTTTGATCCCCCCCCCCCGCCCCCGCCAGATGGCTCCTCCATCTGTTTTTTTGCTCATCTGTTTGTATTTTCTTTTAGAAGGCACCGGGAACCAAAACTGGGACCTCCCATGTGGGAGGTGGGCACTCAACTTCTTGAGCCACGTCCACTACCCAGCATTCATTTTAAGGGAAGAATTATCCAAGCATAATGAGCTTTTACTCAGTGAAAAGGTGGCCATCAGAAAGAAAGTGGTCATTATGGGTGACAGATACACCATGGTATACATCACTTAGATTTGTCTCCACCAGGCTGATGTTTGAGTTTTACTAAGAGCAGGCACACCTCTAGTGAATTAAAAATAGTGCCTGGTGAAAGATGGCAGAGTGCAGTGTTGTGTGATCACTGGATGCTCAGGAAGAGCAGACTTGCTTTTGATCACATGTGAGACACCTCTGGAGAGTCACAGAAATATATATAGAATTTAGCAGAGGGATTATTTAGTTTAGCAGATGGGGGCAAGATGCTCTTAAAGATGGGTAATTATAGTCCATGTGTCTCTTTTTTGTACTTACAAGTGGGTGAAGCCTGGAGAAACATGGGTTACATAAAGATACAAAAATAATATAAAAGTCCTAAAAAACGATTGTACTTAAACCTCAAAGAATCAGGTACTGCTAATTTTGACATTCTCTCTTACTCTTCTCACCATGTTTTCCTATCTTTCTTGGAACAAGTAAAGGTGTGAATAGGAATAACACCATCACCATTGGTTCCACTAGGATAAAGCCAACTCTATCAAAAAAAGATCTCTGTGAACTTGACACACACACATAGAAAAGCAAAATATTTCTCCTGTTCCAACAGGCATTCTAGGAAAATGTTCATTACTAAAGGTCATAAATGCCTCTATAATTTTTTGGCTTCTGAATAATGGAGATAAGTGAAAACTACAGTATCATATTTCTGCCTCTTCAGCACAATTCTACCTATTTAGCACTCCAAAAATTCATATTTGTACAATGACAACTTTTCAAAATAAAATCCAATACTTACTTGTCTCCCACAATTCCCAAGTTGATTGTGGGGTAACCATGTTCCTGAATTGTTGCTAGGAGGGTTGAACGATTGCTGTCTCGAATCTTTCCTGGTAAAAGGTCATCTTCGGGATTTAGCAGCTACGAAACCAAAAAATCACCACAAATTATTTTCTGAGGATCATGTTGCCTATCACTACTAAAAAAAAAAAATCTAGTAAACAGAGTTTAGCACATCTAATCCCTACAAGAGTATCTGGGACATACTCAAAGTTCTTTGAATACTATTGAAAGTATAAAAGGAAGAGAAAACATGCAGAAATTTAAATGATGATTGAACAGTGGCCAAATATCATACTAGCTTTGGCCATTATTTGAAAATAATGCTCTGGAGATACTGGCCTTACCAGTAATTGGTTACTAGGACAAACTAAATAAAAGGATTCTTTTTTCCTTCCATTATTCTTTTTCAATTTGTCTTTCACTGAGAACATTTGAGGTAGAGACTGTATGACATATTCTCAAGTCTGAAGAGAATGATTTTTTATCTTTTCTTTCAAGATTTTTTATCCCTTTTGTGAAGTGGGAGCAACAATATGAACTAGGTTAAACTTATTTAAAGGAGAGGGAGACAGATGCTTTGTCTGTGACTAGCAAACTTAAACGAACACTTAGCTACACATAGCCACAATGACTCTGAATGGAATAATCTTTTAGAGATTAATATCTACTATTATATCTATGAAGAAAATTATAAGAAACTTATTCTGTTAGTATGTTCCACTGAGGCAGTGTGGTAGAGTAGAAAGAGCTTGGGATTCAGGCATTGTTCATATTTAATTCAGCCACATTTCTTTATGCCTTAGTTTTGTCATTTAAAAAATAAAGTAATAATAACTACAGGATAGTTGTTAGGATTAACTGAGATAATAGGCAATCAGTTAATGCAGATAAATAAATATACAATAAATGTTATTCTCTTTTCTTTCTTTATGATATTGAAAGAACATCTACTTTCCCCCCAATAGTTTTCATATTGTTATTCCCAGATGCTAGTGCAAATGGAATTAGTTTATAATGTGACCACTGACTATTAGATTTTTTTTTTTTTTTCCAATCCAAAATGTTTATTGGGATGGTATCCCACTCGTCTTCTTTCAGGGTGCTTTTAGTGCTGCTTCCATCTGAAGGAGCATCCTTCTGTAAGCCTTGCTTTTCCTCCAGTAGGTTGGCAGAGGACAGTGGAACAATCAACACACAAAACTACTGTTTGTGCATGGCTAAAGACCATGGTGATTTTATAGAATCCTGGGCATTTTACATCCACGAAGTAGGAATTGGGGCTCTGCACCAGGCGCTTCTTCTTGTGTTTCCTCTTTTCCTCTTCTGGAGAGGGATGGAGGAGATCCTTTGCGAGAGGCATGTTCTCGTGGGGAGGTCGTCACCACCAGAAAATGACAGATTATAAAATACTTAAGAGTAGGAGTCCTTAATACCCACAGACACAAACGTACAACTTTTATACATTTATATATTGTCTTAAGATGTACTTTGATTTCAAAAATATTATAAAGTGAAAAAAAAATGCATTTTAAAATTGGGAAAATCTGGAATATTATTGTAGAAGGTCAAAGGCATTTCAGATGCTTAGACATTAATATGACCAATAGCCAGGGCTTAATCTCTCAGTTTTCCAACCAATAACTATAACCAAGGGTTAAAAAATAACAAATAATTATATTATAAAATAGCAAAAGGTTAATACCTGAAATTACTGAAGCTAGCTAGAGTGGTCTTACCTGTTTATAGTTACTCTAGACTTAACCTCACTCTTGTGTATGCTTACTTTTGTGATGGTAATTCTAGATTGACCTTACCATTGTTTTCTATTGTGATGGTAATTCTGGATTGAATTTACCCTTGTTTATGGATTAGGCTCATCCTTGTGGATGCTTACTATTGGAATGGTAACTACTCCACCCTCTCTGCTTAATATCCATATGAAAGACCTTGTAACTGACCTTTGTTCTGTGTACCCCAATCCCAAATCCTTGTGACTGATCCTGGTTTGCTACTGTAACCTGTGGCTCCTATTCAGGCCCTAATGTTTATTAATGAAGGAACCTGTGTCCAGCTCCACTCCAATTATTCATTAGCACCCCGATGCTATAAAATATTAGAATTTCTGCAGGTCAGGGAGGCAGTTTTGGGTCATGAGGCCTACTGTGCTCCTTTGCTTGTGCAACCAAATAAACCCTATCTCTCTTTGTAACTCTTATGTCTCAGGAATTGGCTTTAAAGACTCACCCGGAGAAAAGAACCTATTTTTATTCAGTATCATAACCTCAAATCCCTTCAATCTTCCTTTTGACCCTTTAATGATACCATGTGGCCCTCCATTAGCTTTATTTTGGAAAATAAAATAAAAGGAGAAAAACCTTGACCACCTTTTTCAAGGTCACTTGGAGTCTTCCCTTCAAATACTGCACTAATTTAACTTAATCAGATATCATGTAAAATCACAACCCACTCTCATCCTTAGTCACAGGCGGTGTTTGGAAAATTGCTATTGTAGTGCTAATATGGATTAATTTTTTATCTCAATTAACGCATGGCTATTGAAGTCATTATAATTTTAAAGGTTAAGGCTTGGAGCTCTTTAATTCCATTACTCATACAAGTTGCTTCAGAAAGAAAACTGTGTGGTTATATCAGTGTTTTTCACAGCAGGTTGCTGACCACCACGTAAGATTCCCTGGGTATTAGGTGTTTTCTTTGTCATTCATGTTACTCTCTATTATTTTGCAGCACACACTTTCAGAAGTAACAGAACAATTAGGGATCATTGGAGAACCTATTATTTCTCTGTAAAAGTGACATAATGAAATAATAGCTAGTTAAATGAAGGTGTGGGATTTACAGTACATTTAAGTATTTTCAAGGAAAACACAGAATAAGGCTAAATATACTAGAATAGACTCACAATTTTCCCCTTTAGATCTGAATCTTACTTTCTAGCATCTTATACCTCCAGTCATCTTGGAACATTTTAATTTGATCCTGAAACTAGTTACTAGAGTTAAAGTACAAAAGAAAAAATACAAAACCAAAACAAAATGTAACCCATTATCTCTATACCTTTTTACTTTCCTATCTAGCACATATTAAATTTCAATTTCCTCTTTTTGCCAATAGCATCACCATCCTCCTAGCTTTCAAACATCTAACTTTCGATTTTTTATTTCTTTGTAGTCCATTTTCTTCCCAAAAGTCTGAATTAAGAATTTCCTAATCCTTCTCCTCTTTGACCCTATGCTATTCACAGGGAAGACAACCCCCTACGGCCCCTCCCCTCCAATTATAGCCATTTGTTATCTTATGCGTGAATTTCTGCAAAAGTCTTATAATTGGTTGTCTTGCCTCCAAACTCTTTCTTTCTGAGAAATAAAATAGAAACATCAACTTGCAAAACTATTATTACTTGCATAACAATAAATTGTACCAAATTATGACATGCTACACAAAGTATCTCAAGTCAAACTGTTTTAACACAAGCTATTCAGACCTATATCCTCCAAGATATGACCTGGACAGTTTAATTTAACAGTAACTCCACATGGACTCATGTGTTCCAGAGATATGACTGTTCCAGCAACTCATATGTTTTACAAATTCTGACCAATTTCTGCCCAGATCTTGCTTACTAACTTCTCTTCAAAACCCTATAAATACCTTTTTGTAACTCCTCCCTTTTGAAACACTGAAACTCTGTGATGTGTTGTTTTTCCTTGCCCATAAACATTAATATCTTATAAAATTATATTTTTATATAATATAATAAATTTATACTTTATATAATAAATATATATTAATCAACAGGTTTCCCTAATGGTCTTTGTATTAGGACTTTGACAGTCATGGAGGTCTCACCAAGACTTAGGCAAGACCCCTTGCCACCAGTATTCTCATCTTGGTTACACTGTACTTCCCTGAGGTTTCGAGACACTTTGCTGGGGAGGGACTCCTTGTCTATGATGATGAGATAAGTTCAACACTTGTTTGGGCTTTGATTTTTTTTTTGAGTTTCCATTTTTATTTTGTTGGTTCTAGAAATAAGATTCCCAGGACTTTTAGGTTATTTGATTAGATTTGTACTAGTTTTTGCTTTCCTTGGTGAAGGTTTGCTAAAGCATTTATTTTATTTTATTTTATTTTATTTTTTACCGGGAGGTTGTGGGGATCAAACCCGGGTCCCTCCATACGGGAGACGGATGCCCAATGATTTTATACTAACCATCCTGGCTGTCTTGTCAATTAGTTACCCTGTTGCATGTCTGTAAGAACTTTTCTTAGTTTAGTCTATGTGTAACCAAGGATTAAGAATTAACAAATAATTATGATTACTAAATCATTATATAGATGTATTTTTACTTCCAGTAAATTATAAAATAGCCAAAAGTTGATATTTGAAATTACTGAAACTGGCCAGATTGACCTCACTGTTTGCATATGGCCATTTCCAATTAAAGACATGCCATTGTGATGATTATTCCAGACAGATCTTACCCTGGTATATGGTCACTTCTACCTGCTATTATGATGATTATCCCAGATTGATCTTACCTTTGTATAAGAACATTTCTACTGAAAGGGTAACTACTCCACCCTCCTGTTTAATATCCTTTTGAAAAACCTTGTAACTGACATTTGTTTTCAGTATCCCCCTCCACCAGATGCCTTGATCTTGATAATGACTGTAACTTTGTGACTCACCTTGGTTTGGTACCTACCCTCATCCTGTTCAGCCTCTTAATGTTTATTAATGAAGGAACCTGTGCACAGCTCCATCCCAATTATTCATTAGCATCCTGATGTTATAAAATATTAGAATTTCTACAGATTCAGGAGACAGTTTTGGGGGCCAGAAGGCCACTGACCTCCTTTGCTTGCACAAATAAATAAACTCTTTTTCTCTTTGAAACCCTGGTGTCTCAGAAATTGGTCTTTAAGGTGCATCAGGAAAAGGAACCTACATTTGCTCAGTAACAGTTGTTTGAGAAATTTGCTTTGGGAAAGCTCTCTTCTCTGTCCATTCTAGCTTATTAAATTTTAGGGTCAGCAGTCAAAGATTCAATTTATATGTTGAGGATTTTAGACATAGTACATAAGCAATAACTTCCCTTTTCACTAACCTTTAGCTAATGAATTCATGGATTCATTTACTAATAAACTTGTGCTACTTCTTGTCATAACTCTGGCTTCTGTTTTCTCTTTTTATTTTTCATTTATTTTTCATTTATTTTTCTAAAAGGTATACATTCCTTGACTTGGAATTGCAATGGCCATTTTGGAGTACTTTTTTTTTTTTTTTTGGAGTACTTTTGACATGACAAGAATCATTCATTTGAAAGGCAATTTTAGAACAAAAAGGAAATTCACTTCTGAATATTCAATGGTTAGCATTTTTATTGTTATTCAAAGTTTCAAATGAAATTTGAATAAAAACGTAAAAAAATTTAAGTTTTTATTCTTTTGTTAAACCATCATAAGGAGACTCTCTTCCTTATATGTCTAAAAGAGAAATCACCTAATTTATTGTAAGAGACCTCCTCATTCATTTCTACTTGCCAGAGATTTAATCATATGGTCTTGACAGAATTGTCATGGACCTAAGACACTGTTTGAACTGGTTGTTGTGACTCAATTTCTTTCTTTTTGCATATTGAAATGGGTTTTCCTGCATCTAAGACTCTCCCTACTTTGTAAAGGGAAGGTGATTAGACGTTTACAGTGGTCAGTAACTCTTTCTATATCCATTAGAACTAGCTTCTTTATACTTCCTCACTTTTCTTTCTCTGTCTCTGAAAATTTAATTTAATAATTGAACAAAACAAACAAACAGAAAAACCCAAACCAATTCTGGGCATCAGGCATATACCCTAGAAATACCCAGATAGTTCAGATAAACAGATCGAATACAAAAAGAAAGTGGGATATAATTGTGTAACATCTAATGGAGCAAGGTCATGTTCCAAATGACATTTTTTTGGGTACCATTTTTAATGAGCTGAGTAGCTCTGCAGTATAAGTTTTTTTTTTTTAACGTTTTATTGTATTAACATATTGTATTAATCTGCCAAAGGGGTGCCGATGCAAAGTACCAGAAATCTATTGGCTTTTATTTGGGGGCAAAAGCTTACAGTTATAAGACTGTAAAGAGTCTAACTCAAGGTTGCTTTCTCACCAAAGTCAGTTACCACGTGTTAAAGCAAGATGGTTGCTGATCTCTGCCTGGTCTCTCCTTGCCCTCTGGGCTTCCAGTCCTCCAGTCCTCTCTCTCCTGGTTAGGGCTCATCTCTCAGGACTTCCTATATCAGTCTCTTCCCAAGGTCAGCTATAAGCTATCAAGCAAATGGTACATCTCTTTCCAGGGTTCTAGCTGTTTGAGACTTCTCCTTTCTGTCACATAGCAGGATCAAAAATGACAAAGTTCTCTCCTCTTCCTGTGTGTCTTCTTGAGTTGTTCATTTATATTGGCCCACCAAGGGGGCAGGTACTCAACCTGAGCCATGCCTTACTGATGCAGTCGAGTCAAAAGCCCTAAATTGATTTTATCAAATAAAGTTAATCAGAGGCCCCTCACTGAATTTAATACAATCAAAGGGTATTACACACTGAAGAACAGATTAATTTACAAACATAATCTTTCTCTTGTTGAGATTCACAAAAATAATCTCAAACTGTCACACATATAGCTAAAAATTTCCCATTTTAACTACTTACAAGTGTACAATTCAGTGATAATTACATTCAAAATATTGTGCTACCATTACCAACATCTATGACCCCAACTTTTTCATCATTTCAATCAGAAACTCTGTACATATTAAGCAATATCTCTGGGAAAAAATTTTAACCCGGTTAAGCTAATTGTCTAAAATTACCTATGACTAACACTAATACACCCAATACCCTATATGTAACCTTCTTTAACTTCCTCCTTTTGAGACATTACTAAGAGTCTGTTAAGGTGGTACTCTACTTTGCTCTGCAATTTAATATACAGTTTGCTTTTTTATGACTATTAGGTTTCCCTAGTGGTCTGTAATGTTTTGACACTTCTGTAGTTCAGTAGCACACATCTACTAGATTATCTTTCTCAAACATCATCCCTTTCTCTTTTCCTTTACTCAGTGCTGTCTCCCATTTTGCCATGACAAAATCCATGACCATTTTCTATTTTATTTAAGTATTATACCAAAGCCTCAAAATTCACCTCCTTTAAGAACCCTGCCATTAAAAATTTTATCCCTTGAAGCTGTATTCTCAAACTTTGTATACATCTAACACTACTATTCTATTAAATTATTGTTAGCTAGCTTTTTCTTTAGTTTTTATATATGCGTAGTGCTTTTAAACACTTATTATTTTAATATAATTATAAATTTACACGAAGTTGCAAAAATAGTCCAGAAAGGTTGTGCCCCTTCACCTAGTTTCCTCCAATGACATTTTACATAACTATAGTACAATACAAAACCAAGAAACCGACATTGATATAATGTGTAAGCATAGTTCTATGTCATTTCATCACATATGTTAACTCATGTAACCACTAACTCAACCAAGATACAGAACTATTATATCACCACAAAGATATCCCTCATGCTAATCCTTTATAGTCACACTCCCCCCACCCCCAAACCCTGGTAACCACTAATGTTTTCAAATCTTTATGTTTTTGTCATTTCAAAATGTTATATACATGGAATTATAGTATGTGACCTTTTGAGATTGGCTTTTTTTTCACTCAGCCTAATGTCCTTGATATTCATGTAAATTGTTGCATATAGCAAATAGTTCATTCCTTTTATTGCTGTTTCCAGTTTTTGCTGATTAGAAATATAGTAGACCATGTATATTTAATGTAATTATTGATAAGTTAGGGCTTATGACTGCCATATTATTTTATTCTTCTAACTTTTTATTTAGAAACACTTTTGAACTTACAGGGTAATTTAAAAAAATAATACAAACTCATATAAAGAACTCCAATATACCCCTATCCCCGCAGATACCCAGATCTACCAATTTAACATTTTGCCACTTTGGCCATATCATTACATCTATCTATCAATCTATCTATCCATCTATTTGTCTGTCGATCTATTTCTCCATCCATTTTCTGAACACTTGAGTATAGCTTGTATACATCATACTCCTTGAATATTTAGTCGTGCCATGAACATTAGCTAAGAACAAGGATAATGCACTTATGAATCCACCTTAAGTGCAGTTATCAAGTTCAAGAAATTTAACATTGATATCAAGTTACAGACTAAAATCCCATTTTTTCATATGTCCCAATAATGTCCTTTTGAGCCTTCTACTTTTCCTTTGTAGATCCTGTCCAGGATCATGGTATTGCCTTTAATTGTCTCTTTAGTTGCTCTATTTTTATTGTGGGAACATATAGTCACATAAACTTTCCCATCTCAACCACTCCCAAACATATTTTCAGTGTTATTAATCACATTCACTATGTTAAAATATCCTCATCACCTTCCAAAAATAAAACTTTTCCATCTCCCCAAACAGAAACCTTATACCCATTTTGCATGAATTCTCCATTCCCCCTACCCCCTGCCCCTGGCAACCTGTACTCTGTACTCTACTTTATCTCTATGAGTTAGCATATTCTCCGATGTTTTCTTTATAGTTACCATGGAGCTTAAATTTAACATACTAAATCTATAACAATCTCGTTTGCTTATATAATAACTCAACCTCAATAGTATACACAAATTACATGTTTGTACATCATGAGTCCCAAACCATTGATTTATCATTACTTATATGCATTTGCCTTTTAGCTCCTGTAGGAAGTAAAAAGTAGAATTACAAACCATAAATACAACAGTACTGGCATTTATATTAACCCATGTTGTTACCCTCACCAGACATCTTTATTTCTTCAAGAGCCTTTGATCTATTGTCTAGTGTCATTTCCTTTCAACCTGAAGATCTCTCTTTATTTTTATTTTTTTTTT
>JAQZBX010055272.1:0-18461 GCA_029593785.1 Cabassous unicinctus | reverse complement strand
CTCATGTTTCAGCAGCAGCAGCTAGTGGAGAAGCAGCAGCAGGCACCTGCAGGCCCCTCGTGCATGTCACAGGATGCCCAGTCCCAGCCCTCGGGGGCCCCCCCACGGGGCCAGGAGAGTCTTCAGAGCCCCTCAGAGCGAGCCCAGCCACTCAACAACCCTGAAGGTGAGCGGAAGTGAACAAGAAAGGGCAGAGTCAGGCACAGAGGGAAGAGAGGGATGGGTTTAGCTTTAAAGTCAGCTTACTAGTACCCAAATAATAGAGTGTTTTGAATATAGAGAGTTTTGAGTTAATATAGAGAGGGTGTTTTGAATTGTGCCTCGCATGTGATTGAGCTTTCTAGAAGTATCTGCTATCGGTATTTCATGGTTGTTATTTTTAAGGCCTCTAGATACTGAAGAATCAGGTATTAATCTCAGCTTCACTATCTGTTGACGTTGATGAGTTGCTTAAGTCCTCTGAGCTCCAGTTTCCTCATCTGTCAAATGGGAATAATAATAACACCTACCTTGTTACATCACTGCATTGTGAGAGGTTGCCATTACTATTATTAAATCTGCCCAGGTGATGTTATTGATGAATATTTGTGTTAAAGTAGTATATTTGGTAACAATAATAGCAAATTACCTAGGTACAACTGGGTACCTTTTCCCCTGCCTAGGATTTTGTTTTTTCCTCTTTAACCTTTCTCTCATCTTTTCTGAATTTAATCCTAGATAAACAAGCTCTTTCAAGGTTCCTCTGGTATCTGTGGGAGGCTCCAGGCGGTCTTTCACAGACTTTTAGTGGTCAGTCGTCTCCTGCTTCTTTGGCTCTGGGCCCGGCTCGTGCCCACAGCCCCTTGGTGAGCTGCTGCTGATACCCCTTGGTCACTGCTCACACCACCAGCTCTAGCCTGGGAGCCACCGGCTGCCAGCTTAACTCAGACCACAGTCTGTCCCACACTTGGCCTCATAGTCCCAGGCTGCTGCCATTCAATAGTGTTCACCTTCCCTCTGCTGAGAGGGAAACGGCTCCCCTTCCTCTGGGATCATTTCTTTTAGGAGGCCCGGCAGCTAGGTTGCCTGGGCCCCGCGGTATTGTGGCTCTTGTCATCTTACCAGCCGAGGGTGGGTTCCGCCACCCCCCACTGCACCCTGAAATGCCCCTCTCCCTGGACCTTCTGTCTTGTCACTCCCCAGAGAACCTTCTCCCAGGGTGGTTTTCGGCAAAGGGCCCTGCAATTCCTCCTTGCTGTTTTCCTCCCATTGCCCTCTCCCAACCACCATCTTTCACTAGACTCCAGTCATGGATGTGACTTAAATTCCTTCTCCAGAAGGCTCATAACCCTCCCGAGGCTGACTGTTGAATCCCAGCTCTGGCTCAGTCAGGTCGCCTTGCTAAGAAAAAAATACTTTACCCATTATAAGAAAGGAATCAAAAGATATCTATGCATTAGGACAAGAGTCCAAGAAGATAAAACAAGGAGAGCCCAGTACTTTTGTTACTAAACTCAATGCCACAAAGTCTACTTAACACGGGATTTCCTCTGTAGTTTAAAGAAAGCCTTTATATCTTTCACTTTGTTTAAAGTGCTAATAAACCCCTTACTCTGGCACTTTAATGACCTCTAGGCAAAGCCTTGCTGCTAGCACTGGAGGAGGGGGTGACACCCAAAAACATTTATTCTGCAGTGCAATGAGGGAGGGAGAGGCAGCTCCTGGACAGCTTGATGGTGGCGTCATGCAAGGAGTTGTGGGAACATAAAGGAGGGACTTGTAAGCCAGACTCGGGGAAATAGGAAGTGTCCTGGAAGTGATGTCTATGCTGAGCTCCAAAGAATACGAAGGAATTACCCAGTGAGCAGGGCGGAGTGGCGCAGGCGCATTCCAGGTGGCAGAAGCTGCACAGGCAAAGGTTTAGAGATGAGGGAAATAGCAGGGCTCACTTGCTAGAAAGCGGAAGTCGGCTTGCAAACTCATGCCTAGGGGGAGCCAGGGGGATAAAGTAAACGAGTGAGGCGGCCACGTGGGATGTAGAATTTGGGAGTGGTAGACCGTGGCAACTTGGAGAACAGCTGTCCTGTCTAAACTACGGCAGCTCTGCCTGTCTTGCTTGCTTGCTTCTAAGGCTCGGAGAATATCTGTGGAATCAATAACTGACACCGAATGCTGGAGAGTCTAAAACAGTGCTTCCCAACTCGAATGTAGTGAAATGGATATGTGATAAGCAGATGTGAGGAAAAGGCTAACACGCTGGGACTTGTCCATCCGAGGGGCAGCTAATTGCAGCCCAACATATCAAAATCGTGGTTTAGTCCTAGCAGAGTCAGATAAGTGAATGTGAGTAGTGGTAGAAAAGCTGTCAAGAACCACTCCACCTCTGCTCCCCCCCAAAAATATAACAAAAAACAAAACAAAACAAAAAAAAAACAGCACAAGCACCTTCTGGCAGCCTCTAACCTATTTTGGGGCCATCTGGAAATCCTGGTCCTCCCATCTTTGTGAAGAGGGCCGTCTCTCATGGTCCTTTTAAGGTTCACAAAAAATTACAGTGGCGTCATATCCTACTGTCATTGAACTTACACAAATTCATCCACACATGTTTGGTGGGGCAGCCACCAGGACTGCAGTTGCATCGGACATTAAACGCGAAGTAGAGGGGACCAAGCCTGAACCAGGGCTAACACAAAGCGCTAACTAACATCTGTATAGTGTCTCCACTGAGCCTGAGTGTTCTAAATTCTTTGCATGTATGAACTCATATGATATTCACCTAACTCCTGTGAGGTGGATACTATTATAATGCCCATTTTATGAAAGAGGAAATGGAGGCAGAAAGTTTGGTGATACCCTCACCCCCATCCCAAACTCACAGAGCTAGTAAGTGGCATCTCTGGGATTCAAACCCTCATCAACTGGCTCCACTGTCTAAGCTCGTGTCTCTGTGAAAAGGGCCTCTTTCTGTACCTTGGCAAACACCTAGAGTGAAAAGAAGCAGCCAAACACATCATGTGTACTCCGGATTCACAGAGGTAATTCTGACTTACACGCCATCTCCCCCTCACCGACAGGTTTTGATTGCTTTGGGACCTAAACCCTGCATCACTGCTTCTCCACCATCATGATGCAGAAGGCTAAGCAACAAGATGGCAAATATCTGTGGGTGCAGACTCTGCGTCCCCAGCTCATGATTTCTGCCTCCCAGGCCTTCCTGGCCCTAAGTCTGGCCTCCGCCTGGCGTGGAGGGTGCACTTGCACATCGAACTCAGCAAGCGCTTAGCAGGTGTTTGCCCCACGCCAAGGGTACTGAGAGCAGGGGCCAGACATGCAAGAGATGCGAAGCCCAGCAGAACCAAACGAGTGGCAGGAAAGAGCTTCTGCAGGGCTCAGTGGCAGGGGTGGCTCAGTCCATCAAATAGAGCTGTGGCCATTGCCAGAGTCAGATGCACTGGTCGTCTTTGCTCACAAGCAACTCCGGTCCTTCTTTCTGCACAGCCAGAAAGACAGTGAAAGCCACGCTTACCTGCGGGTGACATGCATCTGGCAAGGCCCTGAACCCACCCACTCCCCAGAGCCCACTGTACATAAGCAAATATAGGTTGCTGCCTACACCTTGCCGACAGACGAGAGCCAACAAAAATAATCCAGAGCAGGGCTGGGTGTTTTTCTCACTGAGCCCCAACACTGATTTTCACTTGCTTTTCCTGAAGTTGACTGTAGAGACTGAAGCCAATTGCTGTTCCTAAGTGGCATGTTCTTGGGCCCCTGCATGGCCCAGCTCTAGGGGTGCCAACACTCGTGGTCTATGTGAACGATGTGCTCTGGAGCTGAGCAGAGCACAGCCTGTCCCAGAACGCGTGGGCCAGAGGGAGGAGTCTTTCACAGACGACCCCAGGGGAGGAGCAGAACGTCCAAGCCTATGGGCTGCTGCCCACCTGAGCCAACCCCACCCATCTCAATGGGAAACCAAGGCCTTTCTGGGGCTCTCTGCTGCCCTAGAACTAACTCCAGGGCTGCTGGGCATCGAATGTCTATCTCTTCCCTCTCCTTTCCGGGGCAGTCTTCTTGGTGACCATGCACATTTTTACCATGCTTCCAGCTGCCAAACTCACCTTCCTCTCTGAAGCCCATTCGACCTCTAATTCAGTTCAGGTCCAGTGGCGGAGGGAGGGGGAATGAGAGAGGAAGCAAAGGAAAGACAGCTGGACAGAAGATTCTGAGAGAGGCCAAGTGAAAAAGAGAACAATGTAGCAAACATCAACCTCCCCCTGCCCTTCTTTCCATATGCTCATTTAGCCTTATGAGAATACTGCTTGACACATGAGAAAACTGAAGGCAGAGTGGCAAAGTGACTTGTCCAGGGCCACACAGAGTGAGTGGCTACCCAAGGACTGGACACCGGAAGTCTGGCCCCACTGCACCTGGCTGAGCAGGTGTGGGTGGAAATCAGGAGAGAGGTAGAGGTGGCAGGGGACAGGTCCAGACTGGGCCAAAGTGTGGCAGGGGAGGAAGGCGTGGGAGGTGGGCACAGGGCCCTGCGACCCCACCCTTCTCTCCACCAGCTGAACAGCTCACTGTGGTGGGAAAGATTTCCTTCAACCCCAAGGACGTGCTGGGCCGCGGAGCAGCTGGGACTTTCGTTTTCCGGTAAGTGGCATCCCGGAGCCAGGCTGAAGACTCAGCACCAATCCTTCAGGCCAAGAACCCTTGAAGAGTCATGTTTTCGAAGACACGCAGAGGTGGGAGGCGGTTCCCAGCTGGGGCCCTGTTTCTGACTCTCCTGCTCATCCACCACCCAGGGGACAGTTCGAGGGGCGGGCCGTGGCTGTCAAGCGGCTCCTACGCGAATGCTTCAGCCTCGTTCGGCGGGAGGTACAGCTGCTGCAGGAGTCTGACAGGCACCCCAACGTGCTCCGCTACTTCTGCACCGAACAGGGACCCCAGTTCCACTACATTGCTCTGGAGCTGTGCCAGGCCTCTTTGCAGGAGGTGAGACCCTGGGGCAGGGAGATGGGAATGGAGATTGGTGCCCAGGAGGACAGGGCTGGAGGGTGATGCTTTGGCCCTTGCTGCGTCCTTAGTATGTGGAAAACCCAGACCTGGACCGCTGGGGGCTGGAGCCTGTGACGGTGCTTCAGCAGCTGACATCTGGCCTGGCCCACCTACATTCCTTACACATAGGTATCTGTACCCACATTGTGCCTTCCATCCTCAACCCCCCTCCCTCCCATCTCCCCTCAGCCCTCCAGCTCCCTTTCTGCTCCACAGTGCACCGCGACCTCAAGCCCGGGAACATTCTCATCTCGGGGCCTGACAGCCAGGGCCGGGGCAGGGTGGTCCTCTCCGACTTTGGCCTCTGCAAGAAGCTGCCTGCTGGCCGCTGGAGCTTCAGCCTCCGCTCGGGCATCCCTGGCACGGAAGGCTGGATGGCACCGGAGCTCCTCCAGCTCCGGCACTCAGACAGTCCTGTGAGTCCCCCCAGCCGGCAGGTGCCTGCTCCAGGCCTCAGGGATCCCCCACCCCCGTCCCAATTCCCCTCCTGATGAGGCTCCAGTAGGTAAATCGTGGGGTGGGTAAGGTTTGGAGAACAGTCCCCACTCTACTTGCTGTTGACTCTGAGTCACTCTTCCCCATCTCAGTTGTGTTACTTGCCTAGAAGCTGGAGGCACAGACCTTCTAAACCTGAACTAGCTGCTCAGGAGGGTCGAAGACGTGGGATGAAAACCAGGGTCCCCTTTCAGTGGCAGAAGGGAGGGATGCTAGAGCCAAGGAGTCTTCCCAGGAAGCATCCTTGAGTTCTCATCTGTACCAGGCCCATCTACCATATCAGCCCAGATATGGAGAAGTTAGCCAGGCAGACCTGCTGGAAGCAGGCTTCCCTTTTCTCCTCCTCTCTGGCCCGCAGACCAGCGCAGTGGACATCTTCTCTGCAGGCTGTGTGTTCTACTATGTGCTTTCCGGCGGCAGCCACCCCTTCGGGGAGAGTCTTTATCGCCAGGCGAATATCCTTGTAGGGGAGCCCTGTCTGGCTCTCCTGGAGGAGGAAGCCCACGGTGAGGGAGACCGGGCCCAGCAGGGAAGGAAGGAGGCAGGGTGGGAGGCTGGGCTGGCCCAACGCCATTCCTCTTCCTTCCACCCTCCAGACAAAGCCATTGCCCGGGACCTGGTAGAACCCATGCTGAGCACACTACCGCAGGCACGCCCCTCTGCTCCCCAGGTGCTGGCCCATCCCTTCTTTTGGAGCAGAGCCAAGCAGCTCCAGTTCTTCCAGGTCAGAGGGAAATCTTGGGAATGGTCCCTGAAAAGTTCCAAATCTGGGTCTTGAGACAAGAAAAAGGAAGCCAGGTCGCTGAGGGAACAGATTTCGCTACCTGCTCCAGGCAGCCCAGCTTACTCCAAACCAGGAGCAAGCCCAGACTCCTGCACTTTGCCATTTTAGTACTCCAAAACCCACTCGTTACCAGGTTCCCAGCCACAGTGACCCTCATGTCAGAATATACCCCATTCCTCAGAGCCCAAGTTGTCACTCAGGCCACACCCGGGCCTAGAGAGCCCATTCCACCTCTGTGACCTTGGATAAGGGACTCTGTGCCTCTGAACCTGTTTCCTCATCCATAGCAGTTCCCACCTCCTAGGTTGGTGGTGATCTGGCAGGATAATATGGGGGGTCAGCACAGAGAAGCCGCAGCCCACATCACCCTAAACCAAGAAGCTTTGGCTGCTTCATTTCCCCTCTGGGCCATTCCACAACCCTGGCCCTTGTGTCCTCTGGTCCTAGTCACAAGACTCAGATGCTCTTTTGGGTCCCAGGATGTCAGCGACTGGCTGGAGAAGGAGGCTGAGCAGGGGCCCCTGGTGACGGCACTGGAGACGGGAGCCCAAGCGGTGGTCCGGGGCAACTGGCACAGGCATATCTCAGTGCCACTGCAGACAGGTATGGAACCAGAAACCCAGGCTTGGGGTGGGCCTGGAAGGCTGCCGGGAGCTGAGGGGCCAGCTTTGCCCATGCTGTGCCTGCCCACAGATCTAAGAAGGTTCAGGTCATATAAGGGGACATCCGTGCGAGACCTGCTCCGTGCCATGAGGAACAAGGTATGGTTCTGGGGCCTGGGTGGGGCCTGGCCCTAGGGAAGGAAGGTCTGGCCAACACTGAGCCAGGCTCTGCCCTAACCCTCCCCAGAAGCACCACTATCGGGAGCTCCCTGCTGAGGCACGGCAAGCACTAGGCCAAGTCCCTGATGGCTTTGTCCTGTACTTCACAAACCGCTTCCCGCGGCTGCTGCTCCACACCCACCGTGCCATGAGGAGCTGTGCCTCTGAGAGCCTCTTCCTGCCGTACTACCCGCCAGCCTTGGGGACCAGGGAGCCACACACAGGAGCTGCTGGGAGCTGAGGTGGCCAGGAGTCAGAGGCGCCTCTCCCAGGCCGGAGGAGGGGCGGGCCTGAGGTTGAGGTTGGCCTCAGCTCAGAAAAGACAGGGAGAGGGAAGCAGCCTGGGGGGCCCAGAGCAAAGGTGTGCTCCAGAGCCAGCCTCACCTCAGGGAAGACAAGAAGAAAAAGAAGATTCACATATGTTTAATGTGTATAAAGCCAAGGAAAGGACAGTTCCAAATTCAATAGAAATAATCTGTACAATTCATACGGTGGGGTCGAGGGGAAGGGGCCTTAGAACCCACACCGGAATAGGTACAAAAATAACTTACAGAGCAACCCCCACCTGCAGCGATGATGTAGCTTCCCCCAGCCCCCGGGGCTGGGAGGCACATTAAAAAACCAACACCAGGGGAGCTGGTCCATGGTGCTGGGGTGGTGAGGGGACACAGTCCAGAGGGGAGGGCCTATGAGGAGGCCTTGAGGCGGTTGGAGGCAGAGCGTGAGCTCAGGAGTTTGTCCACCATGGTGCGGGCATAGCGGAGCCGGCTAGCCAGCTCCTTGGAGCAGCCATACTCCTCAAGGAGGCTCAGGCGGTACGTTCGGAAGTCCCGCTTCTCATCAATATAGGTCACAGCCGCCATCAAGGGGCACAAGATGAGTTTGGTATGGTCCTAGGAGGGAAGGGGCAGGGACAAATGGAGTATTATCAGTGGGTTGAAGATCCTAGCTGTTAGTGTGTGCAAGGGGAGAGAAGGAGAAGAAGGTACCCCAGCTGATGGCGGATCCCGTCCCACATCACTCCCTTCCTGCTGCCTGCTGCCAAGGACGGGTTCCCAGGCCTCCCTCCTCCCTGCAGGGCTAGACAATCCACCCAACTCCTGTGTGTCCAAAGCCAGGCCCAGGTACCCACACACACCCATACCAACCCTCTGGTTCACCTCCAGCTCACCTGGAAGAAGTTGATCTGCACACAGCCATTGCTGAGGTGCAGGATGATGGCACTGCGGGTGCGAAACCAGGTACGCAGGTAAGGCAGCCGGGCCAGCTCGTCGCCTTCCCGTGGTGTGATGTTGGCACCCGCCTTTAGCAGGTGCTCACTCATGTAATTGCGGAAATATTTAAGGAGTGTGATCTGGTTGGAAAGTGGGGGAGGCAGGCCAGAATTATAGCCTGGCCCTTGGCATGACACGCCTCCACCCCTGCCAGCAGCACCCAGCGCCCCAGGCCAGCTAGCTCTCACCTTCTTCATCAGGGAGTTGGGGTGGGAGCTCACGGTGAGGTAGGACTCTGTGCCGTTGCGCTCAATGTACTGCAGGCTATCCCCGTCGTTGTAGAGGATGAGGCGTGTGGAGTCATTGAAGAGCACCCCCACGCTGTTGTCGCACAGCTGATACCCTAGCAGTAAGAGGGGAGAATTCAGAAAGAGGGAGTGGGGAGCAGGATGGGGGTTACTGGGAGCTGGAATTGGGAGGCTTGGGATGGAAATAGGAGAGTGCTGAGAGAAGGAGACCCAGGACCCAGAAAAGGCAACAATGACAACTCAAAGGGTCGCTTGGCCATACCTGAGCCACCCACCCATTCTGGAAGAAACCTACCGAGGCCATACTTGTCCGAATAGTCCACCCACTTGCTGACCCAGAAGATTGGGATGCAGGCAGGATCCTCAGCCTCTTCTGGGACAGAACAGACAGAACATTGGTCAGGACCAGCCTCTTCGCCTCTGGCCCACTCGTGGTGGCCCACACCAGTGAGGCTGCCCCAGCGCCCCACCTGGGCTCAGCCAGGAGGAGACACCTACCATAAGGCAGGCTGGAGCCCTGCCAGCCAGCTTGGAAAGCAGCAGAAGAGACATTTAATTACAAGGTTACAGCACAGTGTACCAAGTGCCAGTCAATCATTCAACTGGCCCATTAATTGAAGGCCTATTGTGTGCTGGGTCTGTTGTAGGCAGAGTGAACAGGAGACAAAAACCCCAGCCTCGGGGGATGGATGTGGCTCAAATGGTTGGGCATCTGTCTCCCATATGGAGGGACTCGGGTTCGATCCCCGGGACCTCCTGATAAAAAAACCCCAGCCTCCACCTCATGGAGCTTTTGGTCTAGTCATAGATTCAGTCTATGCAGGGACAAAGATTAATCAAAATAAACATGATAAAATATGTACATTACCTCAATCATGCTGAGAGTCAGTGACTGATAATCTAGCTTTCCAGATTTTGAGTGATTAAAAAATTATAAGATACCATTCCTAATACATCAAAATGTGATGTTCAGGGCATGCATTAAATCTCCTTGTTTTAAATGCAGTAAACAAATATGGAAATTTTAGGTGTGAAATGCTATGGAGAAAAATGAAGCAGGTAAGGGGGATGAGAAGTGCTAGAAGTAGAGGGGGGGCGGTCAGGGAAATGGTCATGGAGGTGATGCTGGAGCAGATGTATGAAGGAGGCAACTGTAAACCCTACAGATGCTGGTGGAAGGGCACTGCCAGGAAAGGAAACAGAGCAAATGCCCTAAGCCGGAGCACATCTAGGTCTGTCATTTCAATTGCTTGAAGGATAAATCGGAATTCACTGAGTAGAGAAGCAGATGCAAATGTATAAAGGTAGCATATTCAGGGAACAGCCAGTAATCTGAGGTGCTGGAAGATGGGGGCTGTTGTGGAGGAAGAATAGATGGATCAGGGGGCGCAGATGTGGCTCAAGCAGTCGAACACCTGCTTCCCCCATGGGAGGTCCTGGGTTCAGTTCCCGGTACCTCCTAAACAACAAAAACAAACAAGCAAAACAAAGCGGGGGGAAAAAAAAAATCAACTCAGGAGAGCCGATATGGCTCAGTGGTTGAGCGCTGGCTTCCCACATACAAGGTCCCAGGTTCAATCCCTGGCCCAGGTACCTTGCAATAAAAAAAAAAAAAAATAGATGGATCAGAAAAAGAAGGCAGAAGCCAGATCATGGAGGCCTTGAATGCCACTGACTGGATTTTACCCTACAGGAAATAGGGGAACTAAAAGGTATTATGGAGATGGGGACTGGACACAACACTGCTGCCTGGGCCTTCCCTGCCCTCCCCAGCCCTCCCTGGCAGACCAGCCCCGTGCCAGGTCCTCACAGTGCTCACCTTGCCTCACCAGCCCCCGCTCTGAGGGCTTGGCAGCATTGACGCTCTGTAGCTGCTGCAGCATGTCACCAAGGTGGCAGTCGACCGCCTCACCCATCTCCCGAACCACCGGTTCCTCTTTATCCCGGGGACGCTCGGTCACGGGGTTCTCCATGGCTAGGAAGAAGACAAGGCACAGCCATCAGCTGGGCACAAAAGCGGTGGGGTACAGGGACCCCATGCCACAACTGACACTCTCACTCAACTGCCACTGTTTTGGGGAAACTGAGTCAGCACCAGATTATCACAGCAGCTGCCGCTCATGGTGTCACTGGTACCTCAGGGCCAGGCCACCATTTAGAAAGGGTTTGTGGCCACACATGGCTAGAGCTGCAGACACTCAGGCCTCTGTTCCAACAGTGTAGCCCTAAAGGACATCTCCCGCTGCTCATGCACCAGCAGCTCAGAGCAGCCTGGTTTTAAAGCAAAGAACTAAAAGCATCTTCAGCATTCAGGAAGATGGGAGGGTTTGGTGAATCACAACTCATCAGCAAGAAGGATTAAGCAAGCATTTAAATGAAAATGTAAAAGAAGAATTATAAGAGATTTTCCACCCTAAACTTTGTTTTATATGCTTATATAAGATCAAAGAGTCTGAAAAGATGCATACCCAAATTTTAACATTGGTTATATTTGAGTGCTTTTTTATTTTTATTTTTTGCTAAAATGTTTAATTTTTTCCCACCACCAAGTGCCATTTCTCCTTGAGTAATATATACTTGGGTAAGAATAATTTTTTTGTTAAAGTATTTTAAGACCAGAGGTTTTAATTTAAAAAACAACTATGCTGTGATAAGGATTGAAGTGTAAAATAATAAGATGATTGGGTTTTGCTTTAAAATGCTCTAGGAAAAAAAAGGGGAGGGGGTTAATGTGGATAAAACAAGTATGGTCAAATGTTGGTAACTTGCAAATAGATGATGTATACATGGGGATTCATCATCTCTGCTTTAAGGTTATGTTGAAAATTTCCATAATTAAAAGTTTCATAAAAATGGTGTATGTTCAAAAATTAAAACCAAAAGAAAAAAAGTATTAAAATGACAGTATTAGATTAAAACCTAAAGAATAAAATCAATATCCACGAGCCTAAACTGACATACATAATTCAATAAATTAGTAAACAAACGGGGGAGAAGCAACAGCAGGAGCAGCGCAGGACAGAGGAAATGCGTCCTTAGACCATCACAGTAATAACTGCTACAGGCAAGATCCACCCAGGGATGAGAACATTAATTTAAGGAGAAATAGGGTCATCTCAAAGTACCTCCCCCAGCATATTTATGAATTACAAAGGTAGTAAATAGTAGCTTTGCCGTGGGGCAACCGGTCAGACACCGTAACTGAGGGATCAAGGTTAACACCACCAGTAAGAAGACATATCAACAGCATGCACCGGATAGGATGCACTGAGAAGGGGGCATCACTGCCATGGGGTTCTCCCCAAAAACACAGCACCTCTATCTAAGCATTAGAAAACATCAGACCCAAATCGAGGGGCGTACTACAAAAGAACTGAGCAGTGCTCTCTGGGGGTGTCAAGATTGGGAAAGACAAGGACAGGCAGATGGAAATGGCACAGGGTGGAGGAGTCTAAGGAGATAGGACAACCAAATGCAGTGTCCTAGGACAGAAAAAGAGCACGAGTGGAAAAAACTGGTAAAATCTCAGGAAGTCTGGAGTTTCGTCAAGAATGTTGTCCCTATATATATGGTTATAGTTTATATATGTTGAAAAATACAAGTATATTACTATAGGGAACCAAGATTTTCAGTTGAACAGAGAAGAAATACAAGTATAAAATCTAAGTACAAATGCTATAATATTACCTTTGAATCAGACACTTGTAAATTATCAAAAGAAAAATAGTAACTTCACAGTGGGGGAAAAAATTGCTCTAAGACAATACTGTAGCAATGTTAAATTGTTAAATTTCCTGAACTTGATAACTGTTACATACTATGGTTGTGTATAAGAACCTTTGTTCTTGGAAATATGTACTCAGTAAAGTACAGGATGTGTAAAATTTACCCTCAAATGATTTTTTTTTTTTTAAATAGAGATATTGATAAAGCAAATGTGAAAAAATGTTAATTGGTAGATCTGGGTAAAGGGTATATATATAAGAGGTTCTTTGTCTACTGCATCTTTTCATGAATTTGAAACATCAAACTAAAATGTTTAAGATGAGGAGTAGATGTAGCTCAAGTGGTTGAGCACCTGCTTCCCATGTACAAGGTCCCAGGTTTGATCCCCAGTACCTCCTAAAAACAAAGCAAACAAACAAACAAAAAAATCCAACTCTCATTGGGAAGCAGATGTAGCTTAGTGGTTGAGCACCTACTTCCCATGTATGAGGTCCTGGGTTCAATCCCAGGCACCTCCTTAAAAAAAAAAAAAAAAGTTTACAATGTGAATCAGAAATATCAATAAAAATTAAAGACGAACCCCCGCCCCAAGCACATTTCCTAATTCTGCCCTGCTAAGAGGCCTAGAAGCAATGACAATACATGGCATGTGATTTTACAAGACTATGTCCATCCTTTTAAAGAGATACGGACTGAAGTTTATAGAAGTAAAATTGCAAGCTGCCTGGGATTAACTTTAAAAATACTTCAAAGGAACAAAAGGGAAAAAAAGAAAAGGATAGATGAAGCAAATGTGACAAAACCTTAATAATTATTGAATCTGGTGAAAACTTGAAGTCAATTGTATTATGTTCTAGCGGCCGAAATATTTCTGTTTTTCAATGAACCATGCAAGGGTTGTTAGAAATTGTTTTGAAATGATCAAAAAGAAATTTGCAGGCTTGGAGTTAAGGTCCATTCTCTTCTTGGACCCAAGGGACCTGATTCAGCCATGGTAAAATGTGCCTTTCCTGACCAGGGCCGAGGGGCAAAGAGCATTTTGCCATAAGAGGAAAAGGGCCAGGAACTGAAGGACAAGAGACTGCCCTACTCCACACCTGAGCTCTGGGGGACAGGGAGTAAGCCACCCAAACACCTAAAGCCTGGGCTCTCTCTGGAGGCTCTGCTATCTACCCAGACCCTTGCTTTACCTTTATTGAGGACCATGAGTGGCTTCCGGTTGCTCGGGTCCAGAGTGCTGGGAGCAATTGAAAACCTAGGTGGAATGGTGAGGCAGGTGATGGGGAGACGGGCGGGGATGTAGCCAGAAGTAAAGAACTCGTCGTTGAGCAGCTCGCCAATGGTTGGGCGGGCATTGGGGTCAGTCTGAAGCATCTTCTGGATGAGGGAGGCAGCCAGGGGGTTGATGTGCTGTGGCAGAGAAGAGGAACCATAAGCAGGATGTGACAGGGGTGCACGAGTGCAGCACGGCCACAAGGAACTGCAAGCCCCAGCCCACACAGAGCCCTCTGTCTCAGCACCTATAAACAATGCCAATGGCCCCCTACTGGCTTCACTGAGACAACGAGTACCAACCGAAGTTAGGAGAATGGTCCTTTTTTTTAAATTCTTGAGACCCAAGGCTCATTTTATTTTGAGATGGGGAGTTCCTCCCCTTCCCCCTGGGAATGTGTCTTTGCATAATTAAAGTTGCTCATCACTAGAGGAACATTTGAGAACACAGGGTTTGCGGTCATAAAGACCTGGGTTCAAATCCCAGTTCTGCCCCTTAATACCAGCTGTGGGACCTTAGACAAATGATTGACTTTCTGCCTCTGTATCTTCATCTGTAAAATGGGGAGAAAATGCCCATGTTGGAGGCCTGCTGAGACCATTCAATGAGGGATCACAGGTCTGGTATACAGTAAAAAAAAAGCCTAGCATTAATCACACCCTTACTAGGTGCCAGGAAGACATTCTAAGTCCTTTGTGTATAATAACTCATTTAACCCTCACAAAAACAGCTATAGAACGGGGATCTCTATTATCATCCCTCTTTTGCAGCTAAGGAAACAGAGGCATAGGGAAGGGAGGTTAGGTGCCTTACCTCACAGTACACACTTAGTAAGTGGTGAACCCAGCACCCACATTCAGAGGCACTCAATTGCTTACTCCCTCTGACAGAGTTCACCGATTATTCATGGCAGAGATTTAGCCCTCCTGTCCTTGTGAGTGGACAGGGCTCTTGGCTTCACACAAGTCAAGGAGACCAATCTAGAACATGGCCGTGTGCCAGGCTTCTGCAGGAACGTGCTATTCCTTTAAATGCATTTGTGCTGGTGGTTGTGAAAACATACACCACTTTGCCATTCACAACTGGATTCACCGTGAGCCACAATTCAGTGAGTGCTTACTATGTGCAAGGCACTCCACAAGGCTTTCTAGAGGCAGTAACTTCATTTTATAGATGACAAAACTCTGTTTCAGAAGGTTTGAGTCATTTGCCCAACTGGCTGCTAAGTGGCAGAGCCAATTTTAATCAAGTCAGTCTGTTTCCAAAGGTGAAGCACTTCTGCCTCCTACTCTTTTTATTTATTTTTGCTTTTTATGCATTTTTTGGGGTCAATATCTGTTTTGGAATAAACAAACTCTCTCCTCAGAGAAAAATACTTACATATACACATGTGCCAAGTTCCGTATGCAAACTCAGACCCAGACCCTCTAAAGCCCTGTGGACACCCTAGGCCTGGGGTGGACCTATCTCTGTCCCCAGGATATAGCTGGGCTCAGTAATTAGCTGTTGGGAGAAAATAAAATAAATTGAAATATAAAGTGCTGTTAGTCACCTTGGGAATACTGTATTCATTCTTCTTGATCCGGAGGTAGGTTTCTTTTAGGCAAGAGGTCTCAAAAGGTGGTTTGCCCACTAACAAGGTATACCTGTAAGCACAGAGTACGAGTTGACTCAAGGCTCCCAGCCAAAACCCAGATACAGGAGGAATCATTTCAAGGCCAGAACGGAAGTGAGGCATCCTCTGAACGCTCATGCTTGACCCTGGTATCCCTGAAGACAGACCCTGAGTCCACTCAGCAGCCAAGGACCAGGACACTGGCTGGGATGAGCTCTCAGGAGAATACAGGTGATGATACCAGGATTTTTATGGGCCAGTGATTTCTCAGCTATAGCCTGCAGTCATCTAAGACTCTGCAGAAGGGCCTCAGAGGCTGCCTGCTGTACAAACAGGTCAAAGTGGGTGGGCTCCCTGCTCCTATGGAAACGGTGCCATGTTTAGTAGTTCTATACGCAAGAGAAGGCGTACAGTTTTCATTTGAAAGACAGCTCCATTGCAAAGTAGTATGAAAGTCACTGCTACAACTCATTTCTAATTCTCCAGTACCTGCCAACACCAACAACAAAGATAATACCTGAAATGGCCTGGGTCTCTGCCTGCCACCTGAGCCCCACTCTGACGGTCTCAGCCAAATGACAGGAGGCACCTCCTCCTGCCAGCCATAACTTCCAGCCCAATTCCTCCGGCCCAATGCTGCTTTCTAGATCAGTGTTTCTCAGTTGGAGAATCACCCGATGATCTTGTTAAGATCTCAGGTCCAGGGCCTGGTCTGGGAGCTACACTCTGAACAGCCAGGGTCTAGAGCAAGGTAGTGGGGAATATTGGATGGTTGCCCCACTCTCTCCCTGGACCCCCAGTCTAACTTGTGGGACTCTACAGGACACCCCAGGGTGACAAGGAAAAATAAGGAAATTAGGCCTTGTTTTTGGACCAGGCTGTAATCCACAGGGTAAGGTCAGCCAAGTGACATGCCCAAAAGGGCCATTGCTGAGGCTGAGTGGGTCCTGAGACAGCTCCCAACTTACATGATGCACCCAATGGACCACACGTCCACCTCGAAACTGTGCCCTTTCTTGCTCAGCACCTCAGGAGCTATGTAATTAGGAGTCCCACACAGGGTCTTCTTCCGTTCCCCGTCATATTCGACTTTGGTTGCCAGTCCAAAATCCCCTGGGACAGAGGGAGGAAGAGGGGGAGCTCAGAAGCCAGCCTCTGCTATCTGTCAATGCAGACAGTTGGTTCAGGTCTGACCATCAAGACCCAGGGTCACTTGATCCCATAAGCCTCTACTCCTTGCAAGCAGTGAGGCTTGCCTAGGAATCCTCCCACCCTTCCCAGGGTGGTGCCCCCCAGTGCCCCACACCCATCCCTCCTCTTAGAAAGGAGGGCTAAAAGGGAACCTGGTAGGGAGAACAAAACTCAAAAGCTTTCAGGGTTCAAGCCAGTAAACTCAATGACTACTACTTGGCAAGTCTGAAAGGAAGTAATAGGGAGGGGTGGGGACTGTGGCAAGCCAGAGGGAGTCTAAAGGGGACAGCTGTTTTCAGCCCACCAAAGGGCTGCCCTGAGGGAATGCTGCCCAGGTTGATGGAGCTTCCAATTGTTTAAAAGGAGATCCAAATTCAATTTAAAAAATAGAAACTCAAATTCCTTTTTTGAAAATTATACTGTATAGGGGCACAAAAAGCTTCTGCAGGGAAAATACTGGCTTGTGGGCTCTTTTAAATTAAGAGAGGATCTAGAGGTAAAATCATTAGCCCAGTCTTCCCGCCGTTCTCTTCCTCCCTCCTTCCCCACCTCCTCATTCTCCCCTCTTTCAGTGGTGTCCAGCCCTCCTACAGGCCCAGCATCTCACCTATTTTCACCTCCAGATCCTCATTCAGGAAGAGATTGCCCAGCTTGAGGTCCCGGTGAATGACCCGGTTTCGGTGCAGGTACTGGCATCCAAGGATGATCTGCCGTAGATAGTAGCGGGCCTCGGGCTCGGTCAGTGCCTTCCTCCGCTTGTGCAGCTCCAAAAGGGACTGGGTCCAGGGAAGGAGAGGAAGAATGGGGAGATGGACTGGAGGCCCAAGTGTGAGAAGGGGTCTACTAGGGAAAGGCAGACCAGGACGGGATCCTGGACCCGGGGTAGCTGGCAGGGGGATGTGGGGGTGGAGTTTTGCAGGCCCTTCCCCACCCTCCGAGACAACTGAGAGCCCACTCTCCTAGTAGCTCCATTCTCGGAAGCCCCTTACCCGAGACTCTTCTCCCAGCCTCACTCCAGAAGCTCAGAACCCCCAGTAGCCCCTCCTCAGGCCTCTTCACGCTTCAGATCCCTTTTCAGACCCCTTTTTTCCTGGGAAACTCCGGGTCCACGCCACTCCTTACTCAGGCTTCCTCCCTTAGCGTCCACTACCAGCCCCCCCACACCCCCATCTCCACCGCGGGCAACATCTGGTGTCCAGGAGCCGCCTTCCCTAGCAGCGAAACGACTCAGGCTCTACTTAACCGGAACCCCCTCCCCCGCCAGCAACAAGTGCGAAGAGACCTTTTCCTTCCCAGGCTTGAGGTCCCCAGCACACCCTCCCTAGAAGCTCCGAGCACCCCATTCCTAGCCCGGAAGCAGCTCCAGCTCCCCAGCAGCGACCCTCACCCTCCTGCGGCACAGCTCCAGAACCACGAACACGAAATCGCTGTCCTCGAAAAAGCCGTGGAAGCCGACAACATGCTGGTGGGCAAGGCTGCGGTGAATGGATATCTCCATGGACATCTTCTCCTTCTGGTGCGGCTTGAGCAGCAGCGACTTAGGCACGATCTTGCCGGCAAACACCTCCTTGGTGTCCGCGTCCGAGATCTCAAAGCACTTGGCGAAGCCGCCCTTGCCCAGGAAGCGGCCCCGCAGGTAGCGCCGCCGGCTGCGCGGGTCCACTAGGACCTCCGGGATCTCTTTCGCCGGCGGGACTGCCGCGGTGGCCCCGGGAGCCCCAACTCCAGAGGGCCCGGCTTTTGCCGGCTCGCCTGAACCCCGCACCACCTTCCCTGCAGTCGCCGCCGCACTCATGCTCCCGGCGTAGCTCAGCCGACCTAGCACGGTCGGGGCAGAAGCTCCGCAGCACTCCGCTTCTCCCCGAATTCAAACGCGGCGCTGGGAACGTTACAAAACCCTGCGCGCCACTGATTGGCCGCGGGGATTTAAAATCCAAACCCGCCCGCCGCGCGGCACCATGGGAGCGCTCTGCACAGCCACCGCCTTTAAACCCCCTTCC
>JAQZBX010055270.1:0-18463 GCA_029593785.1 Cabassous unicinctus | reverse complement strand
TCCCCCCTTGCTGCTTGTGCTCACTGTGTCCATTTGCTTTGTGTTTTTCTGTGTCTGCTTGTCTCCCTTTGTTGCATCATCTTGCCACGCTGCATGGGCCAGCTTGCCTTCACCAGGAGGCCCCAGGAATCAAACCCGGGCCTCCCATATGGTAAACGGGAGTCCAACCAATTGAGCCACAGCTGCTTCCCTCTTCTTTTTTAACGTAGGCATTACGTTTATGCCTCAGAACTGTTTATGCCTTATCTCATAAGTTTTGATAAATTGTGTTCTCATTTTCATCCATCTCAAGATAGCTACTAATTTCTGTCCCATTTTCTTCTTTGACCCACGGATTGTTTAGGAGTGTGTTGTTTAGCCTCCATATATTTGTGAATTTTCCCCTTTCCTGTTTATTATTGATTTCCAGCTTCATTCCATTATAATTAAAGAAGGTGCTGCATATAATTTCAATTTTCTTAAATTTATTGAGAGCTGTTTTGTGATCCAGCATGTGGTCTATTCTGGAGAAACATCCATGAGCACTTGAGAAGAATGTATAACCTGCTGACTTGGGGTGCAATGTTCTGTATATGTCTGTCAGGTCCAGCTCATTCTTCATATTGTTCAAGTTCTCTGTTTCCTTGTTAGTCTTCTATCTTGTTGTTCTATCTATTGATGTGAGTGGCATGTTGAAGTCTCCAACTATTATTGTACAGATGTCTATCTCCCTTCAGTTTCACCAGTGTTTGCCTCATGTATTTTGGGGCACCCTGGTTAGGTGCATAGATATTTATGACTGTTATTCCTTCCTGCTGTATTGTCCCATTTATTAATATATAATGGCCTTCTGCATTTCGTATCACTTTTTTGCACTTACAGTCTGTGTTGTCCAACACCAGTATAGCACCCCTGCTCTCTTTTGGTTGCTACGTGCATGAAATATCTTTTTCCAACCATTCACTTTCAGTTTATTTGCATCCTTGGGTCTAAGGTGAGTCTCCTGCAGACAGCATATGGATGGCTCATGTTTTCTTACCCATTCTGTCAGACTATGTCTTTTGATTGGGGAGTTTAAACCATTAACATTCAATGTTATTACTGTAAAGGTATTGCTTACTTCAGCCATTTTCTCCTTTGGCTTTCATATGTCATATCTTATTTTTGTCCATCTTTTTAACTTTTTGGCTACCCTTTCTGATAGTCTCCTACACTCTCCTCCAAACCTCTCTCTCTTGTCTTCTTTTCTGGCTGTAGAATTCCCTTTAATGTTTCTTGCAGAGCTTTCTTTACAAACTCTCTTAGTTTCTGTTTATCTGTGAATATTTTAAACTCACTATCATATTTGAAGGACAGTTTTGCCTTTCCTTTACTCCTCTCTCTTCTGGGTGGTGTCTCGCCTTCTTGGAGCAGCCCTCCAGACAGTCTCCGCCTGTCCTATAGCTATATTTTCCTGGAGAAAAGTGATCCTTCTGCCTCTCTAATCCTCCATCTTCCCAGAAGTCCTTGCCACCTATTTTTAAGGAATTATGTCTAATTATTCAAATGAGACATATATAAGTAAAATGGTAATTAACATTCTTCTATCCAATAATTACATGTTTGTTTGCCATTTTTGGAAGACTCATGTAATAAAGCATCTACAGCCTAAGCATTGTTGAACTTCAACATTTGCTACTGATCAGAGAAAATTCAGATCCCAGCTTCCACCCAAACAGAATTCATCTTTGATTAATAAATTTCTTATCAATGTGCTTTAGAAAATTCATGTGGCAGGGTGACATGAGAATGTTAATGGATATGTTTTTTTCCTCTGCAATTCCCTTATTACCCCATCACCCTTCACCTATTTCTCCCACTCATCTTAAAGTAGGCCTGTAGACTTCCACTGTGCTGGGAAAATGGAAGGCATGGTGTGCAGCATTCTAAGATAAAACCCGAGATTCCTGGGCCCTGCTGTACACATTCATTCTCCCAATTATTCAATCAACTGCTAATCTAGATGTTGCTAGAAAAGGATTTTGTAGGCACAGTTAAGATTCCTAGCCAGCTGATCTTAAAATAGGAAGATTCTCTGGGTGGGTCTAATCTAATCACATGGGCTCTTTAAAGGCAAAGCGTTTTCTTTGAGGAAATCAGATTGCTCTGGATGCCTTGGAAGAAAGCAACCATTCAAACATCCATGCTGTGAACTGCCTATGGGGCCATGTGTCAAGAAACTGCTGGTGGACTATTTGAGCTGAGTGCAGCCCCCAGTTGACAGCTAAAAGGAAAACAGGACCCTCAGTCCTGCAGCAGCACAGAAATTAATTCTGTCAACAACCAGTGACCTGGGAAGAAAACTCAGAACCACGGCCTCAGCCAACACCTTGATTTCTGCATCCTAAGACCTTGAACAGAGAATCCAGCCACTTTGTACCTGGGCTTCTGACATATAGAAATTGTGAGAAAATCAATTTGTGTTCTTTTAAGTGACAGATTTTTTAGTAATTTGTTATGCAGCATAGAAAACTAATACAGAAGGCCCCAAGTAGATGATAAGCAATTATATTAATTCTTGGTTTTTGGCTTCATAGAAGGCTGTCTTCAATTATTTAGGAAAATACTCTCTTGGTCTGTTCCTCCCCTATCAGAGGGAGAGGAGATAAAAAAAAAATAAAAAAAAAAGCCTGTCACCATGCTGGATGGAAAAGAATATCCACAAAGGAGAAGGGAGTATAGAGGCTGTGCTGAGTTCATGACAGGAGGCCTAGACCATGTGGACCAGGAAAGAAAGACAGAACCTTCTTACACCAGATCAGCTTGAGGGATTGAAACACAAAGGGAGCCAGTGACTTTCTTCCAAGGGTATATGGAGGTTCCATGAGAACAGTAGCACAACCATGGTTTGAGGTTAATGGGTGGGCAGTAGAAGGCAATTTCATAGAGTCTTCACATCCACAGACTAATCCAGGGAGAAATGCCCAAGAATCCAAGAAAACTTGCTACATATCAGCAGAAGGCAGAGTGGTAAATGCTGATCTAGAACAGCCACCTTCCTCTGTTTACCACACAGCTAGATCAGCCTCTCTGATCTGGAAGGCCAGCCAGGAGGAAGACAGTGGGGAGGGAAACTCCTGGAAGGACTGGGCAATCCCTGCATTTGGCTGGATTTACCTGATAAGGACTAGATTAATTTTCTTACCATTAGGGGGAAATGGAGCCTTAAGAAAGAAATTAAGCCCATTTATAGGAAAAACTTTAAAGTTGCATTATTGCCAGCTTGGCTTGTAACTTTGAAAATTGTATACCACAAACCATTCTGATTTTTTCAGAGGAAGTAAGGAGTGGCACAAAGGGCACTGAGTTAGGGTTCAGGGATTTGGATTCTAGTGCTGTTTCTATCACTGATCTACTGTGTGCAAGGCCCTTCACCAGTGCGGGCTTCAGTTTCTTCATCAGTAAAGCCAAAGGTTTGGAGTAAACAATTCATAAAGACTCCAGCTCTACCTTTTTTTTTTTTTTTCCTCTGCTAATGGATGGAGCAAGATTGTTTTCAGAGTCTAACTATTCAGAGTTTGGATTCCTTTGACAAGGTCTAAAAAGAATCAGGAGAGTTTTATTATCTTGTAACGTGAGTCTGATGATAAAGTAAATACCCATATAAGTGACAGATGGTGCTTGATGAATCCATACAGTTCTTAAGCACCTTACCTTACGGAGAGAGAGTACAGCCCGGTCCTTTCATTACTGTCCCTTAGAAGGTAACTTCCATCACATCCATTTGAGAGAAGAAGAGCTTCTGCGGCATGGCGGGTGAGATTGCCGTGATACCATCTAGGAAAGAAAGGATTGTGCTTTCATTCAGGGCATCATGGGGTTACTTCTCCTCTTCTGGGTTTTTCATCTCAAGGAATTTTTCAACAATATTTTCAACTATAGGTAGCCCAGAGACCAAGCTCTCAGACAAAATATTAGAACAAGGAAATTGCTGGATGAGGATGAAAAGGAGAGCAGAAAGAGTTGGCTAATGGCAGTGTTACTTTGTAGATAGAATTTTTTTTTTTAAGTCCAAGCCAAAAATAACAGTAAGAATAGGACTTGACCTCTTTTCCTGCTTTATTTTTGTCTCTCCCTCACACTCTCTTTTGCAAGCGTGGTACTACTTCACGGCAAAACCACCGAGCTGTTACACTTGAATCCATTATGAGCAAAACAAAGTGAAAACAAGGAATTCAGATGTATTACAATTCATGAAGTCTCTGACTCTAACATTTTTTTTCTGCTAATGGATGGAGCAAGAATGTTTTCAGAGTCTAACCATTTAACCATTCAGAGTTTAGATTCCTTTTGCTTGGGTCTAAGAAGAATCAGGAGAGTTTGCTATCTTGTAATCCGATTCTGATGATAAAGTAAATTCTTCAATAACTATTGTTTCAAAATGACAAACATCTGAAGAGCTGGGCAAATCCCAAGGAGACTCAAATTGTTCCACGTGTTGTTGTTTTTAATTTGTTATAGAAAAGGTCTAACATATATTGATGGTAAACAAAGTCATAGAAAAGGGCACAAAAAAGCACATAGTGAAAACAAATAAAGCCTTTTTCTTATTCTTGATCCTCAGTCCCCCAGTTCCTTTCCCAGAGGGCACCAATGTTAACTATATTCTTGTATTTCCTCCTGAGAGATATTCTATGCATCTAGAGGCATTCAGGTGTGCCACCCTCCTAATTCTACAGAAATAAGAGCCTTCTAGGCACACTGCTCTGCACCTTACCCCTTGCCCTTTATGATAGACTTTCCACATTCTTTTTATTAACTTCCATTGTGGTGATTAGGATTGGTCCACTGGAGTCAATTTGCCTGGGTCCCAATCCAGGTGATACTTACTAGTTGTATGACCTTGGGCGAGGTACTTAACTAATTTGAAATAGGATTCCTCTCTAAAATAGGATTAATAATAGTCATAGACCTATGGTGAGTACTTCATGAGTTAACACATGTAAAGTTGTTGAAACAGGCCTGGCAAGGGGTAGTGCTTCCTACATGTTCGTTGTCATTGAGCCATTGAGACCCTCAAGCCTATAACTTGCTATTGATCCGCTGTGATTCTTGTTGCTTAAATAAAATTTTCTTTTCTTTTTTTTCTTTATTTTTAAAGAAGTTTTAGATTATATAAATGTTGCATTGAAAATATAGAGGGTATTTCATATTCCCCACCCCCCTCCCCCAAATTTTCTTTATTATTTTCAATTAGTTCAGAAAACAGAAATCTAAGTACTGGAGACTCACAGTCCAGGGCAGTGGAGAGGATGGGGAGACAGACATTACACAAATAATGCCAATGAGATGAACTAAGTACTATTAGAGAGATAACTCTTTTAATTCTTTCATTCATTTGGTCTTTCATTTATTCAACTACTGTTTATTGAGTGCTGGAACTGTCCTAGGCACTTGGGTTACATCAGTGAAGACCTTTTTGTTTTTGAGAGAGAAAAAGAGGGAAAGAGGAATGAGGAGAGAGAGAGAAAGGCTTTCTCTTTTTGAAATCTATTTAAAATTGTGTGGGGGTTGGAGTGACAGTTCAGGGAGGTATTCCATAGGAGGGAGTAACAGTTGCGAAGTCCTAGATTCCAGGCCCTAGAAGGAAGAGAACACCAGGTTTGTTGAAGGAGCAGAGCACCATGCAGTTGTGTAAGTACCTCAGGGCAAGTTCCAAAGGCAGCTGTAGGGTGGGGTAGGAGATGAGGCTGGGCGTAACATGAAGCTGTGTCACACTTGGCACTGGATACACACAATTGCTTGGCTGACATCTATAGAGCTTACATCTTAATATTCACATACAACACCTTATCATATAGAATCTAAAGTTCCTTTCATCAGAACCATGTTTTAAAAAATTTTATTTCGTTATTCTGATTACTAGAAGGACAATCCAGATTTTTCAGGAGTTTGAAGCTTATAAAATTTGGTGATCTCTTTAAGAAAAATAATAAAAAGAAAAATGAATATTTAGAAGGAGAAATCACAGAAAAAAAAGAATACAAATTTAAAAAGCTGACAAATATCACAAACATCACAACACTGAGAAAAATAACTTATTTTCATTAATTAATTATTTAATACAAACCCATATATTTTTTCTTCTATGTTTTTGGCTGCGTAATCTTTGTCTTTTTATAAAATAAGAATTTTGCAGTAAGGTTCTCTATAAGATAGATAGAGCAACAATTCAGTCTTTTATGTAGAATACTTTATTATTATTATTTTTTTAAATATTAATTTATTTATCCCCCCCTTGCTGCTTGTGTCTGCTGTGTCCATTCGCTGTGTGTTTTTTCCATGTCTGCTCATCTCCCCCTTGCCGTGAGGTCCCGCCGCATCAGCCCACCACGCGGCGCCGGCCGGCCTGCCCTCACAAGGAGGCCCCGGGAAGCAAACCCTGGGCCTCCCATATGGTAAACGGGAGCTCCATCGATAGAGCCACACCCGCTTCCTGTAGAATACTTTAAAAAATTATTGATAAGGTAGGAAACTTATTTACAGTTTCACAACATGATACTGGTAATGAAGTTTCTGGGATTGTTGGCAAATTCAGGAAACTCTATCAAGTTTCTTTCATAGATGAGCTGTAAGATTCTAGGGCATTTTAAATTATCATATTCAGACACTAATCTTAAATACTCTTTGAATTGACTACATTTATTAATCACTTCACCAGGGTCTGAGCAAGGCAGGAGGAGCCCTGAAGTTGAGGCTTCACTGGCTTCCCAGTAAAGTTATCTCTGGTAATTACAAAAATCAGATATGATTTTTATATTTTAAGTATTGAACAATTATAAAAATGCTTACCTTAATAACTAAAAGCCACATATAACCCCCTAACCCAGTGAAAACCATAATCATCAGTTTGGTTTATATTCCTTTTAATTTTTATACGGTGTCTGAATAATGTCTAAACCCTAACAAGACTCTTTATCCAATGTTTGCCTAATGATGAGGAACTCACTATTTGTACAGACAAACTCATTCCATACATCCATATTTGATGGGCAGAAAACTCTTGCCTGCACTGAATTGACATTTCTTTCTGTATAGCTTTCAACAGATGGTCCCAGAGCTACTTCTTGGAGTTATATAGATACCTACAAGTAGTTGAAAACAACTCTCTTCTGTTTCCATCATCTTCACCTTCTCCTTTTCTGACCGGCTTTCAGTCCTTTTATCACTCAGGGACATTTCTGCTCTGAACATCTGCCAAATTTTAAAAATTTATCCTAAAGGCAAGATCTGACTGGTGCAAATAAAGTAGCTCAGGGTCTCCCTTATTCTAGCTACAGGGTGCACATTAAGGCAGCCTGGGGTTGCATTCGTTTGTTCACAGTTACATCACACTGCTGATTCACACTGAACTTACTGTTGATTCAAACTCCCAATTGAGTCAGTTTTCCTCTGAGGCTCTGTCACCCCCCAGCTGCCTGTCGAAGATTGATGCATTGCATGCAGTAAGAAACCGTTTACTACTGGGAAATACCTTGAGAAAAGAGATGCTAATGAGCAGCAAACCTTGATCACAAAGATCCATATAGTGTCAGTGAGAACCGTGGTGAGAGAAGCCGTGCTTTTGTCTCCAGTCACACTCTCAGCTAGTCCGTCCACTCCAACGACTATTAACTTATTAACTATGTGACTCCATGCAAATAACAAGCTCAGTTTCCTCATCCATTAAGGCTGCTAGTAATAACACCTAGCAAGAAAACCCTCTTATTTTCATGTACTGGTACTCTGTGTTTTTAATAAAATTTTTATATGATTCTATTAACTTTTGCAGAAGGAAACAATCTACAAGCTTTGCTAAGTTATATAATATATTATGAATATGCTAGACATTGTGCTACGTGCTGGGAATACGGTTTCGTAATTTGGAATAAGTAAGGTCCATTTCATTGAAACTAAAACCATTCTTTCGGTTTCGTTTTCCCCTGAAGAGGTAAAAAAGAACAAGAAACACCCTATTTATAAGAATTCACTTGAATCAATGTTATATTCTCCTTTTTTCCCCCAAGGCCTATGCATGGCATAATTATGTCTCAAGGCTAATAATAGAAGCAGCAGAGCAGAGACTAATCAAGCTTTAAAACTTTTGTCCTGGGTTTATGGGACTATCAAAACCAGCAGTTGACCTTGAAGGAAATAGTGGTGTTATCTCTTCCATGATACAGTAACAAATTAGGAAATTCCCACCCACTATAGAATTTTCATAGTTGCCTCTGAGAAAAGTTACAGGAAATAAGCTCAACCACAGAGAAAGCAGACAAGGCTAGATCCAGAAAGCTGGTCCTCAGCTCATTCCTTTCCATTGCAATGCCTCTTCATGCTAGAATCTTCTGGAGAAATTGATCCAGTGTTTTGGAGCCTCATTGCATCTTATCCCATTGGGCTATATTGTTTTAACTTAATTTCCTGATCTAAGTTTATATCCCATTTTGATCTGTCCTTTAAAGAAGAGGCTTTTTAAAAATTATCAAAACACAGTATAGAATACATTTTATACATATATATCGCGAACACACACATAAAATAAAATAAAATAAAGTGTTGGAAACAATACTTATCCTTAATATACACAATTTACTTGAATAGTTCTTTCCTCTTGTCTTCTATTTCTTTTTTAAAACGGTTGATTGTGACCCACTAAATTGCGTTTAAACCACTAATGGGTTGTAACTGCTGTTTGAAAACTAACTTTTTACCCAAAGTTTGGATCAGCAGCATCAGCACAATCAGGGAATTTGTTAGAAATGCACATCATAAAATTTGCAGATATATGGAGGCTAAAGAACACACTCCTAAACTATCAGTAAGTCAAAGAAGAAATTGTAAGAGAAATTAGCAAATATCTCGAGACAAATGAAAATGAGAACACAACTTATCAAAACTTATGTAATACAGCAAAGGCAATGCTGAGACAGAAAAGCATAGCCCTAAACTCCTTTATTAAAAAAGAAGAAAGAGCATAAAAGTCAAAGATCTATCTAAACAACTACAGAAAATAGAAAAAGAACCGCAAACCAATCCCAAAGCAAACAGAAAAGAAAGAACAAAGATTAGAGCAGAAATAAATGAAATTGAGTACAACAGAAAATAGAGAAAATAACAATATCAAAGCCTGGTTCTTTGAGAAGATCAACAAAATTGACAAACCACTAGCTAGATTAACAAAGAGGAAAGAGAGAAGATGCAAATAAATAAAATCAGAAATGAAAGGACAAATTCCTAGAAATGCACAAACAACTTACATTGGCTCTACAAGAAATACAAGAACTCAACAAACCAATCACATTTAAAGAGATTGAATCAGTCATCAAAAAAACTCCCAACAAAGAAAAGTCCAGGACTGGATGGCTTTACATATCAATTCTACCAAATATTTTGAGAAGAATTAACACCAATCCTGTTTAAACTCTTCCAAAAAATTGAAGAGGAGGGAAAATTACCCAACACATTTTATGAACACAACATCACCCAAACACTAAAGCCAGAAAAAGATACAAGAATGGAAAATTACAGAACAATCTCTCTAAGGAATATTATTGCAAAAATTCTCAACAAAATATTTGCAAATAGAATCCAACAGCATATTAAAGGAACTTTACACCATGATCAAATGGAATTTATTGCTGGTAAGCAAGGGTGGTTCAACTTAAGAAAATTAATTAATGTAATATACCACATTAACAACTTGAAGGAAAAAAACCACATGATCATCTCAATTTATGCAGAAAAGACATTCGACAAAATCAAGTGAAGAAAAACACTTGAAGTGAGAAAAACACTTGAAGTGAGAAAAACACTTCAAAAGATAGGTATAGGGAAGCGAATATAGCTCAAGTGATTGGGCTCCCATCTACCATATAGAAGGTCCAGGGTTCGATTCCCAGGGCCTCCTGGTGAAAAACAAGCTGGCCCACGTGGCGAGCTAGCTTGAGCGGAGAGCTGGCCCATGCAGAGTGCTGGCCCATGTGGAGTGCTGGCCCACGTGGAGTGCTGGCCCACACGGACAGCTGGCACAGCAAGATGATGCAACAAAAAGATACACAGAAGAGAGACGATGAGAGATGCACAGATCAGGGAGCTAAGGTGGACCTTCTCCACTCTAGAAGGTCCCAGGATAGGTTCCTGATGCCACCTAAAGAGAAGACAAGGAGACAAAGAAGAACAGAAGAACACACAGAGAGCAGACAGCAAGTGCAAAACAACAACAACAATGGGGGAGCGGGGAGAAATAAATAAGTAAATTAAAAAAAAAAAAAGGTATAGAAGGAAAATTCCTCAGTATAATAAAGGGTGTATATTATAATCCTACGGCCAACATTGTACTCAATGGGGGAGAGGTTGAAAGCTTTCCCTCTAATATCAGGAACAAGACAAGGATGCCCACTGTCTCCACTGTTATTCAATATTGTGCTAGAGGCTCTAGCTAGAGCAATCAGGCAAGAAAAGAAAAGGCATCCAAATTGGAAAAGAGGAAGTAAAACTCACTATTTGTGGATGACATGATCCTATATTTAGAATATCCTGAAATGTCTACAACAAAGCTACTTGAGCTAATAAATGAGTTCAGCAAAGTGGCAGGATACAAGATCAACAAGTGAAAATCAGTAGTGTTTCTCCACACTAGTAATGACTAAACTGAGGAGGAAATCAGGGGGGAACAATCCATTTACAATAGCAACAAAAAGACTCAAGTATCTAGGAATCAACTTAACCAAAGAAGTATAGGACCTATATTCAGAAAACTACAGAACATTGCTTAAACAAAATCAAAGACCTAAAGAAATGGAAAGATATTCTGTGTTCATGGATTGGAAGACTAAATATCATGAAGATGTCAATCCTACCCAAACTGACTTATAAATTCAATGCAATCACAATCAAAATTCCAACAGCTTACTTTACAGAAATGGAAAAGTCAATTACCAAACTTATTTGGAAAGGAAAGGGCACCTAAAAAGCCAAAACCATCCTAAAAAAGAAGAGCAATGTGGGAGGACTCTCGCTGTCTGACCTTGAAACATATTACAAAGCTACAGTGGTCAAAACAGCATGGTTTTGGCTAAAAATAGACACATTGATCAGTGGAATAGAAAGGAAAGTACAGAAATAGACCCTCACCTCTACAGCCAAATATTTTTTTGACAAACCTACCAAATCCATGTTATTGGGACAAAGCAGTCTCTTCAATAAATGGTGCTGAGAGAACTGGATATCCATAACCAAAAGAATGAAAAAGGACCCTAATCTCACTCCCTATGCAAGAATCAATGCAAAATGGATCAAAGACCTAAATATAAAAGTCAGGACCATAAAAATATGAGAAGAAAAATTAGGGAAACTCTTCAAGATCTTGTGGTAGATGATGGTTTCTTGGATCTTACACCCAAAGCACAAGTAACAAAAGAAAAAACAGATAAATGGGACCTCCTCAAAATTAAACACTTTTGCACCTCAAAGGACTTTGTCAAAAGAGTGAAAAAGCAGTCTACTCAATGGGAGAAATTATTTGGAAATCATACATCCAAAAAGTGTTTAATATCCTTGATATATAAATAGATGCTACAACTTAACAATAAAAAGACAAATACCTGATTAAAAAATGAGCAAAAGACGTGAGTAGACATTTGTCCAAAGAAGAAAAACAAATGGCAAAAAAAAAAAAAAAACCACATGAAAAAATATTCAACATTACTAGCAATTAGGGAAGTGCAAATCAAAGCTACAATGAGATATCATTTCATATCTACTAGAATTAGAATAGCCACTATTAAAAAAAACAGAAAACTACATGTTGACGAGGATGTGGAGAGATAGAAATGCTTATTCACTGTTGGTGGGAATGTAGAATGGTACATTCCAACACTGTGGAAGACTGTTTGGCAGTTCCTAAGGAAGTTGAATATAGACTTGTCACGTGACCCGGCAATACCACTGCTAGATATATACCCAGAAGAACTGATAGCAATGACACGGACATCTACACACTGATGTTCATAGTGGCATTATTCACAATTGCCAAAAGATGGAGACAACCCAGGTGTCCATCAACTGATGAATGGATAACAAATTGTGGTGTATACATACGATAGAATATTATGCAGCTATAAGAAGAAATGAAGTCGTGAAGCATATGACAACATGGATGAACCTGGAGGACATTATGTTGAGTGAAGCAAGCCAGACACAAAAGGACAAATACTGTATGATTGCATTATTATGAACTAAATATATTGTGTAAAATTATGTAGTTAATAACTGAAATATAAGTCACCAGAAAATAGAATGAGAATGGTTAGAGAATGGAAAGGTGAGGGTTAATCTGTGCAGAATTGGTAAAAAGTTGTTTGTAAATCTTTGGAAATGAATAGAAATGGTGAAAGCATATCACAGTGTTTGTAACTAGCAGTGCTAATATATGGGTATTACAGTGATTGAAAGGGAAAGTCTAAGGACATTTATATCACCAGAACATTACCATAGTCCTGGCTTAGACCTTGGAATATCAATTTCTTCCCACCTGTCATTTCCAGCCTCCTTCAGAGTGAGGGCTCTATTCAAGGGAGCACTGAACTACAGGCAAGCTGTGGGTGCAGGGCACCAAGGCCTTAGCTCCCTCAGGAGGGTGCGATGAGAGCTGGGAACCACTGAAGGTAGAGGGACATAGTAAGAGACTTCTCGGTGGAGGGGGCCTTGGCTTCAGGGAACGATTCAGTGTCGTTATCACTTACGGAAGCAAGCGTCCAAACCTCTTAGGACTTCAGCAAGATGATTCTAAGATTATCTAGAGAACTAACACAAAACACACATTTTACTGCTGTTGAATCAAAATCCTAAAGGCATAAAAAGAGACCTGGGCAACTTTAGAAATTTATAGTGATAAAGCAAACAAAGAAGAAATTAGAAGATACATTGTTTTCTATTTTTTAAATGTAATAAAAAAAAATATCTGAAAAGAAATAGAACTTGTTCTTGCTTAGTTGTGAGTCATTTATTATGCTTAGCTTAATAGGATGACTGTCTTCCACCCCTGTTGCTTCCTTGCTGCTCTCAGGTCATCATTGTCGTCTAATTCGTTATTCACTAATCCTGTGAACTACCTCGCTGATTACTTTTCTTGGCTCTGGACCCTTTGGCACCCATCATGTTCAGACTGTCAGGTAAATTTTCCTACAAACAAAATATGATGACCACATAATTTCTTGTCCTTACCAACATTCATTGAGTCCATACTGTCAATTGACTGAAGTCCAAATTCTTAATCTAATTTAGGCCCTGAAATCTGGACTGACCCAACTATCCAAACTTCAATGTAGAACAACAGGCTGGCCCAGGAAAGAGTAGACCCTGGGCCTGCTCTGAGACAGACCAAGAGGCAGATGATGAAAAAAACATCCTACCAGGAAACAAGAGCAAAATTTATACATACAGTATAGTCAAAATTCAATCTGTGTCTGTGTGTGTGTATGTGTGTGCATTCACAGAAAAAATATTTTTACAAGATTGGAAAGAAATTGAAAAAATATCATTTGGGTAGGAGGTACATGGCAAACTTTTCTTTATTTCCCAAACTTTCAATAATTAATACATATTAATATTATTTTATTTTTAGCTGTTTATTTTCTATTTAGCTGTTATGAATAGCTTTAAACATTATAAGAGAGTACAAAAAATAGTATAAATAATGCCCACATACCATTCTTAGGTAGGCTAACTTTTAACCTTTTTGCCATATTTTCTTTATATTCTTTTGGAGTGAATGGTTTTAAAGGATATTATATATGTCATGATACTTTAACACTCAATAATACAGCATATATCTCTAAAAACTAAGAACATTCTACTACATAACTATTATAGTGCTACAAAAATAAATTAAATTATTACCTTCATGCTTTTTAAAGTTATAAATATCTTTAAACCAAGAAGGTATAATGAGAAGTAGCGGGGGCAGGCAGCAGTGGGCAGGGAGTGAGGTGGAGCATGACCACAGAGAATCTAGAGGTGATCGAGGTGAGAAAGGCATGCAGTTAAGACCTACATGGACTCAGAATATTTCAGTGAGGGTTGTATCAGGGAGTAGGAGCCAGAGGTGCAAGGACTCAGAGATGAAATATATCCTCCCAGGTTACTGGTAGAAGTAAGAAATTAAACTGGTCCTGGAGAGAGAAAGAAAAAAAAAGGCTGAGGATATGGTTGTAAAACTAGGACAGGAAGGCCAGCTGGAAGCTTTCTCATAGAAAGAGGCTGGAGGTAGAGATGCTGGGAGGTAGGAATTAGAAAAAGACCGAGTAAATGCTCGTTAACCAAACCTCTGGCCTAGGGTTCTTTCATCACTCCCGACTAGGAACCGCATAGGTCCCAGGCCCTGTAAGGGCTGAGTCATTCTGGGCTCTTTTTATTTTCTGACTCATTGTGTTTGCCCCTTTTATCCCTTTCCTTGTGCCATTTTCTCTTTATGAAATGTCATCTGTTCTATCTTCAACCCACAACCATCTTACTGGTCTAAAGGCCAACCTCCCTATTTGCTGTGATGCTCCTTCCTCCAGCCATTTGTAGCGTGCCTTATCTAGCCACTGTTAGGACACTGAGCCCACACTACCTTGTGTGATAACTGCTCATGCATGTGCCTTCTCTGACCACTGCACTGCAAACTCCTGGAGGTGACAGCCATTCCTCCTGTATTTCCGTATCCTCCCCCACCCTCCCACCAGTGCCTTGCATTAGGTTGTCAATCAACAGAAGGACCCATGATTAAATGGAAGAATGAATGAATGAAGCAAAGTGACCCCATCCAAGTGTGGAAACTGGGGACAGATTTCTATATGCAAGTGGGTAGAAGTCACCATCACCCATAGGAGGAACAGAAAAACACAACTCAAGAGGAAATTCACTCTAGTCAAGGAGAGATCAAGTGGCATGCCAGTTACATACTAGTAAACAGCCACAGAAGAATCACCTTCCTTTTTAGAATCCAAGATTACAGAATTATGCACAGAAGAGGAACAAGCTCTAATGGTCTAGTTGGTATCATGACTTTGTAAACAGGTTCCATTTAAGCTTTGAATTTATTTATACCTTTTTTAGCCTATTCAATTTTTCTAACCCTGAAAATGGAATCAATAAAGTTCTGACTAATTAGACTTAGGTCTGTGTATACAAGCAGGTATATTATGTGAGGAATAGAAAGAATAATGTCTTGTAGTAATAAAATTTGTTGGCAGTAATAATTACAGAACATTCTTTTTTTCTCAGTTCACACTAGCACTAATAATTACGGCTAGGGTAATAATAAGAAGTTAGATGGAAATTAAACTGTAGTGTTAGTGCTTAAGCACATGGACTTTGAAGCAAAACTCCCGGGTTTGAAGGTTTGCTAGCACTGTAACCTGGGCATGTGATCAAAGCTCTGACCTTCATTTCTCATCTAGAAATGGCAGTGACATAGTAATAGTGCCTACTGCACAGTACTGCTGTGAGAATTAAATCAGTTCTTATATGTAAAGGGCTTAAATAGCACCAGGTATGTGGTGAGCATCCAATAATTATGAATCGTTTTTAGAATGTATTCTCTTTGAGTTCTGGGAAGCAGCATGGTGTAGTGGGAAAAACATTAACTTTGGGGTAAGTCAGATGAAGTTGTGCCCCTAAGCTCCACCACTTGCCAGGTCTTCGACTCAGTTCAATGAACTTATTTGAAGTCACACTCTGCATCTACAAAATGAGTATAAGAGCAGAGTATTTAAAGTATTGTGATGAAAGCTAAATTAAGTGATGTACGTGAAAATTATGGACCAGGCACCATAGTAGGTCATCAGTAGTGGTCACCAGAGCAAGGAGACCTGGTTTGGTGGAAGGAGCATGGGCTTGGAGCCAGGTACTCTGGGACCTCAGCAACCCAATTTCTCTGCTCTTGAGTCTCCTCACATGGAAAGTTGGAATACTAATACCTGTTGAAGATCAGAGGTCATCTGTGCTCTGCCTCATAAGAGGGACTCATTTTGGTTGTTACAATTTATTCCCAGGGTCAGCAAACCACCACCTAAACCCCAAGTCCTACCCACCACATGTTTTTGTATGGACTGTGGGCCAAGAATGGTTTTACATTTATAAATGGATGAAAAGGAAAGAGAAGATTTCATGACTTGGGAAAATTAGGAGAAATTAAAGTTTCAGTGCCCATAAATAAAGTTTTATCTGAACACAGTCACACTCATTTGTTTCTGTTTCCACAGCAGCTTCCATCATTGGTAGATTTTAATAGTTGGATAGAGATAGTATGGCCCACTAAGCCTAAATTATTTATTATCTGGCCCTTTATAGAAAAAGTTTACTGACCCCTGATCTATTCTGACCTTCTCTAGAGTCTTTTTCATTTATTGATTTAAACATCCAAAACTTAGAATCAAATACTTTGGTACTTCCCAATACAATTTGACGTTTGGGAAAGTATATATAAAAAAGGAAATATTTGTTAAATTTTGTCACTTGGGAGACTATGTCTGACTGGGTAATTCAAATATTTAATCTAAAAGTATCTGAAAATAATTTTATTTTGCAGTCTGCAGTTGCATATTTATAAAGTGTTATCAGTTTTACTTGTAGGTAACTTTGTTGTAGGTAAAGAATTGCTGGAATTTTAAATTATGAACTGACGAGCATTTCGATGGTAGTTATTCCTTAGGTGATGTCTCTAGTGTTTATTCCTTGTTTTCTTTCCCCATCACTTCCTATTGAAGGCAACAAACAGCCTGACCACTGTTCCCAGTCCACCTCTTGCTTCTTCCAACCATTGTCCATACCCTCTTGCTACTTATTTTCCTGCATTCCCCACCTCCTCATTCAAATTCCCACCCTGCAAAAGCATAACTGAAGCTGGGAAATAATTTAAGATGACTATTTCTGCTTTGCTTTCAGAAACTGACTACTTAAGAACACTAATACCTTTAGAAATTGAAGAAAATAAATGATTTTAGTCAGGCATTCCATAAAAGAAACATGGAAATACATGTGAGTTGCTTGATTTAGGCACTTGAAAAGATGATAAACCTGTGCTCTGAGGCAAGAGACGTGTGTCCTAGAAAAGTGAGTGATGAATTTGCAGCAGTTCTTCGTTCAATTTACGTATTCCAGGGACTAAATAACAAAGAAAAACAGGGATGAAAGAACAAAGGTGGGCTTATGAGAAATATAAACACAGGAATCCACTTTACTTAAATAGCCTACTAAAAAAATAAAAAAAATAATTGTTACTAAAACCATCACCTTTTTTCTACCAACTACATTAAATCATTTTGGTTTTACTGAGCTTTTTAAAAACTGAATTAGTTTATGTCATTGGTGGATTTATGTTCTATGCAGCGATTCTCAACCTTGGCCTCACTCTGGAATTACCTGGAGAGCTTTAAAAGAAGACAGTTCACCCCAGAGGTACTGACTTTTCTGGCATATGATCGGGGCACCAGGAATTTATAGAAACTCTCCCAATGTTTCTAGTACATAGTTGAGGTTGAGAACCATGGCCACAGAGCAATTTCTCCAGATAACTGCAGTTTGCTCCTTGTTATAGAAACCATCACATGATTAATAAATTTCCAGACCTTCACAAATAAAGAAATCTGGACAGAAATGCTTCTTCTTTTGATGACTCTGGCTTGTACTGAACATCCATTCTTTGCACATAGAGGGAAGATGCCATTCTGTTTCACTTGTGGGTTTACTTGTAGTCCGTTCCTGATATTGGCATTATGGTGTGAGGCAGAACCTCACCGAGCTTATCTTTGTAATCTATGTGCCAACAGCACTCAAGCACAGAGTCTGGGATCAAAGATTGGTTGTTTAAATAAATGGAACAGAATGGAGCATCTCGTTCATCTCTCTTCTCCTTTGGGGCTTCTTGCCTCCGCTGGGCAGGGAATACATATCACCAGGCTTCTAGAATTATAGCTTTATGGTTCAATGAGGCTGACAGTGAGAGCCCAAGGGTCTGGTTTTATTGCCTGGATTTTGTGACACCTGTTTTGGATGCTCAGGGGCCTTTTTCCTCTTCTCTTTGGGGATTCACATTGGAAGGGTAGGGATATCCTGGAACTCTGGCTTACCAATATGAGCGGTTTACTTTACTGAAAATTCTAGCTGTTATTATATCTGATTTACCATATGAAGCCACAGTTCAATTTTGAGACCTCAATTTTAAAATCTAAAGACAGGAACTACTGAGAACTTTTTTAGTAACACAACACAAAGAAATGCAATCCCTGCAGCCTTAAAGCAGAGAGATTTCATTGCTATTTCAGTTTTCCTGTGATTAAGAACACAGGTTTTGGAATCCTGGCTCTGCCATTGAATTGATGAGTGACAGTAGGCAAGTTGTCTGCCCTTGGGCTGCTCTTTTTTTCATTTGTAAGATGGAGCAGATAACAGCTCCTATGGGTTGCTGTGAAGATTTAGA
>JAQZBX010055269.1:0-18460 GCA_029593785.1 Cabassous unicinctus | reverse complement strand
TTTTTTGTAATTTATCAAGACTTAGTCCCTATTTCAGTCAAGGTTAAAGTATATTGTGATTAAAGAACATTTATTTTCTCCTCCTATAGTTCAGTGTGAAAACAATAGATGTCAGCAGTGTCAAACAGTCATAGTGCTGTTCGAGTAGAAAGGCAGGTATATGGCAAGGGTCTTGGTCTTCCATCTTCATTTATAGCTTACCTGTGTTTGTTCTTAACCCCTTCAGGTTTCATTGTTTAGCAAATAAAGTTAAATATTAATCATTAGGATAAATATATGAAGAAGAGATAAATATGAAGAAATTTTCTTTTCTAGAAAATTTTTCTAGCTTTTATGCCCAAGATTTTACTTGAGAATTGTTATTTGTAAATTAACTTTCTTCAAATATCTTTTCTTTATGTTACCTGAATTCTGGCAAATCATTCTTTTCTTCACTAAGTCTCCCAATCATTGATAAACAGTGATCGTGGCATTTCTTATATTTCCTTCATATGTTTTATCTTTTCTTTTTCCTCTACTCAGTCTCTGTTTAGGATTTCCTGCTCTACATGTGTCCTCTCTGAAAGAGACACCTGATGCCATATATGATCCAGGATATTAAATTGTATAATAATTTTAGATTACTAATTTTAAATATTACTGATTTTAAACAGTAAAGTAATTTATTGAATGTATGCAATAAATTACAATACTACTCATTTCATATCACATTACAGTTGTTGCATATCTCAAAAAATTGCTTATGCCCTCTTTGCTTAATTCAGGCTTATATTCCAGAAGGGAAAAATGCATAGGCCAAACACTGAATAAACAGAGGCATCTCTAAGTTTACACATATCATATGCTCATGGTATTGAAGGTAGACACACATTTCTACTTTAATTCTCTGCTGCTCAGAGTATCTGATTGATTGTTCACTGAAAGTTATAGTAATTACTTTATTTTCTAAATTGAAAACTCACATGGTAACAAGCTATGGAAAACAATCATTACTATCAGGATCTTGTAAATGTGGGACTTGAAACTTTCAGGGCATGGGACATGAGAGTTACTTTAGAGCATTGGGTCAATTTCCATTGACTCCCATCAGCATTCTTTATTGTGTAGCTGATCATAAATAATGCACTTGGATTACATGAAGCGTGGCCCTTGGTTACATTATAACTTGGAGAATATGTCCCTGTGGCCAGGGGTGGACCTACAATGTGTATCTCTTGACCTTCATAAGAGTTATATGGCTCAAATTTATACTTAAAATTATTAAAATAATCAATTTAGAAGAAAAGATATAAGTAAGTTGCCCAATTGCGGGGTCCTGCATTTATTTTACAAAAGGTACAAATAATGTGCACTTTTAAAAAGTCTCACAGACAATCAAAATTCAATAACCAAATTGGATTTCATCTGTGCTTCAGATAACTCAACCTCAAGCACTTCCTAGGAGAGCTGTGAAGATGGAATTAAGTGAGATCTATGCATTCCAAATATAGTAGATCTTCAACAGTAGTTGATTTTCTTTGTGTATTACATTTGATTAACTGATAATGGGCCTCAAGCCCAGAGAAATTAAGTATCTTATTCAATCTAAACTAGCACATTGGAATTCTCATAAGTTCACAATATCTGTTCTCTATTTTAAGGTCACTCTTGGCTTTTGAAATTTGATATGGAGTTGCCTACTGCTGATATGGTAACACTAGTTTTCTCATGCGAGAAACACTCCATCTCCAAATTAGCCATCTGAGATTAAAACTAACCCAAATTAACTCAAGTCAATAACATTACTATGACTCACTTTGTCCAAAGTGCTTGAGCTTATATTTGGGTGAATAAGTAGATATATGACAATATATCTACTATATCTATTTTCTGCTAATTGTCTACTGAATTATTTAAAATTTAGGTACCAAAAGGTCTCACATAGCCACACAACTATACTATGAGATCATTTCATTAATCAACATTCCCTGCATCAAACCAAAACCTTCTCTCTGAAATGAGAACCTCTTTTATAAGCTAAAATTTAGGAGAAGGAAATTCCCACAGACCACTTCAGAGCATGCAGTCCTAGTGGTCCTATTGCTAATCAGTCTCTTTAAAATGAAACTTATGAACACATCAAGGGGCCTGTTGTTTATAATGTGTTGGAAATGGAAAACATCTTCCCCTTTCTCATGAATTATTTTCCATTTATATGTGTCTTGTTTCAATGATAGCAGAGTAAGCCATCTCATGCCTCATCTATCAAAACTGCCTCAGCTTCTACTGTTAGAAGAAAGAAGGATTAGTCACTATGTTTTATAGGTAGAACCTTACATCATCAAGCCTTAGATATTCTTTTTTCATCTATAATTGCTCCTCATTGTCCAAGTCAATAAGGCTGAAACACTGGTCATTTCACTTGCTTTTTCTTATTTGTAGATTAACTCAGTTTGGTATTTAAATACAGCAAATCAATTAACCTGGGGAATTCTGGTGCATTTGTCTGTTTCTCAGAATTAGGCCAAAGAGGATGGGACTGATTATTCCAAAATATATTTTGAAAGACATAAAAGTTATTAGATAATATTTATTAAAATCTTCTCATTTTGTAATTGAGAGAATTGAGGAAAATAGATGATGGAACCACTCAAAAGTGGACAGCTAAATATTAGCAGGACTCATATCAGGGACAGGTTCCTGTTTATAGTCTAATGAGCTTCTATAGGGAATTATTATGAGTGTGACCAAATGATACTATGAAAAAAGGCATTTTATTCTTCTGTTTGTGGAGGAAGAAACAAATCGATTTATGAACATATTAATTCAGCTAATTGCTGTGCTGAAGCAGCAAGTTTAATTTTACAGGCAGTGAAATAAACTGAGCATGAGACTCAGGAGAGTATAGGTGCCGTATTCACCACTGATTAAAAGGTTGACATGAGCAAATCACTTAAGATTCTAGCTTGTTTCTAAATCTATAAAGCTGGGGTTTTGTAAGGGACTCTCAAAGAATTAAATAAAATGATATATGTCAAATGTTTACATAGTACATGCTGCAGGGAAGGGGATCACTAAATCTTGGTATCTCTTATTATTCCATTCAAAACAACAGATATGCAAGCTCAAGGAAGTGTACTGCGGTAGATTGAATTGTGTACCCAGTTTGGACCTGTTTGTGGTCTTGGCCCACATTCTAGTGGGTGTAGACCCATTGTAAACAAGTTCTCTTTAATATGTCATTTCAATTGACATGTGGCCTAACTGAATCAGGTTGAGTTTTACTTTGTATTAGTGGAGTCCTTTATAAACAGAAATAAAGTCTGACAGATAATCCACAGGAAATAACCAGAAGCTAGAAGTCCACAGAACCCGGAAAAGGAAAGATGTTGCCATATACATTGCCATGTGGCACAAATCCAAGGAACCTCGGAGATTGCCAGCAAGAGAGAAGATATGAATCCCAGGAGAAAGCAAGCCTTCTAGCTTCTAGTCTCTGAAAAATTCCTGTTGTTAAGCCAGTTCATTTTATTGTAGCTGTCTTAGCAGCCAGTAAAATAAAACAGGTACATCTAAACTAATTTAGAATTTTAATTTTGAAGCTTTGTTTTTCTTTAAAATGAGATCACATATGCTAGGAAAAGATGATTGAAAATCATTTAACAATATTTTATTGAATAAATAATTTTGCCTTCTCTCTCTTTGTATATAAATATTTAAATAAACACACATATATATGTATGCAGATATATATGTATATATAATGCAAATATTATGAAATAAAAAATGAACATATAAGATCCATTGCCTTTAATTTTGAAGAGTATGTTATGAGCAGATACAGACAGAGAGGTGTTTGGTTTTTTATTTATTGCTGTTGTTGCTCTTTTTTAAAATATCTTTCAGGATGTGCCCCCCTACAGTGTGGTGTTCCTTGCCTGGCAAAAATGCAACACAGTTAAAAACCATACTCAGCCTGTTAACATGCCCAAAAACTCTATAAGAAACAAAAAAAAACTTTGCTGGAAAAAGTCCAAGACTTGCTGAACGATCTCACTTTAAATATGTGAACATATTATAAACAAACAGCAAGTTGTACCCTCAGAAATATCATTACCTATCCCTAGACTCTGTATTCTCTCTCTTTATAAATTAGTAATCCATGCCTCCTCTTCTCTCCCCAAAACTCCAACACACATCCACTCTTCTTCCACTCAGCAGGAAAAACATTATCAATTGATTGACAAAATGCAGTCAATCAGAACGCTCATTCTCTTTGCACCAAATAGGTCAGCCCACATACATGGTCTTGCTTACTGTGACAGCACATGACATGACCCTGCTCATGCCTAAACCTACCCCTCAACATGTGTATGGGGCTCAATGCCTCTCACCATCTCCCTTTCTGCTGGCTCATCTTCACCAGCACAAAACAAACATTCTTTAGAGGAATAAATACAGCTATTCATACTCAGGATTATGCTTTTCAAACTAATATACAAACTGGAGGATCTGACCAGAGATTGAGTATCTCTTTGAAACCATAGACATGGAAACTTCTCATTATTAAGGAGGAAGTGTTGGTGGATAATATAGATAAGGAATTTTCTGGGCTGCTACCACTGAGAGAAGCCAGGCTTTACTCATGGTGGCCCTAAAAGACAGTGGTGAAGGGAAATACTCCAGTGAAAAGAAATTTTGTCCACTGAAAGAAGGGAAATGCTCTATAACATTCATAGAAGGAAGAATAAATAAACTGCTGATCAGGGATTTGGGAAGAATGAAATAAGAGTGGCCAATTTTGGAATGGGCAACAGATTGTAAATTGCTCTAATGGCTTGCTTCAGAGTGGTATCACTTCAGAGAAAGATTCAAATAATCTGGTGGAGACATTGACTCTTCCTTAGTTATATAAGTATCACTCACTCTGATGCTTACTTCATAGACTCTTTTGCAAAGTATAAGCTAGGATAGAGACATGCACAGAATCAGTAACAGGAGCTGGGCCTCAATTTCTACTTGTTAAAGCCCAACTGGCCAGCAGGACAAGCAGAAGATAACCCACTCATGCCAGAGACATGGATAGCTCACTGAGGGAATGAACCAGGGAACTGGAGACAAGCTGATTATATTGGACTTTTCTGTCCTACAAGGGGAGCCAATTTAATCTCCAAGAGATGGACATATGATTTAGGTATGAACATCCAATCCCCATTACTGAGAGATTCCATATATTTTAATTCCTTCACTCATTAAAATTTACTTATAACCCCCAGATCATGATTGCAATGATTTCACAATCATTTGCACAAATGTTTATATTGGCAAAAATTTTGCCTCTCAATGAGCTATTTCCAGCTGAGGAAAAAGAAACTACATTCCACTTTCTTGGATCAGCTTTTATACTGTACACAAATTTACTTTTTGCAGTTTATTTTGTGCCATGTTTTCCCATTTTTGTGCTTTGTGTTGGTGATTCCTCTGTTTAAAATAATCTCCCAGCACAATGCTGAAGTTATGTCTAGTGTAGTTAAACACAAGAAAGCTGTATTTTGCTTTATGGAGAAAATGCATGTATTCATTTAGGCATGAGTTATAGTGCTATTGATTGTGAATTCAATGTTAATGAACCAATAATATATATTTAAGAAGGTTTTTTAAAAGAGGAACATGTGTTTAAAACGGTTATGTATTGATTGATGATAATGTTGTGGCCAGAGGCTTGCAAGCAACTAAGCCTGTATTTCCCTTAGGAGCAATGGTATAGTACTTGTTAATTCAGTGTTTTCTGGTTCTAAAGAATATATAACTATCATCAATAACTGAATTTGTGTGTTTTTACCTTTCCAGGTAATATCACATATCACTGTTCTCCCATTCATGGATTTACATAATGCCTTACACATGGGATCTTATAACTGTATAACCTATGGCCAGCAGACAGATTTTTATCAAAAAGAAAATAGGAAAAGGACTTATTCAAATGGAATCCACCAGTTATATAACATGCACTTTTACCCAGACATTTCTGACTTGACACCATTGAAGAAATGAATGCTGAAGGCTGTTAAGGTGACAGCTGGGAAAAACACCCAGTAGGATGTTTTTTGCATTTGCACTTTATGAATTTAACCAGTTGCCACTATGTCTCCTTTAGGCTCAAGTACATTACCAAAGAGTGGATATGAGAGTGGCCATTTTCATAACCAAGCATAATAGCTCACTTAAATATATTTTGTTTTCTGTCCATGTAACCTTGATTTGGTGAGCCTATTGATTCTAATATTCAAAGGAGAAATACATATGCCATGTTATACAGTAACAGTTGCAATCAATTTGAATCTGAAACTGTACCTAGTCGACCTTCTTGAGTTCCTCCTAAACCAACAGGTTTAAAATGTTAGCTGTACTGGTCAGGATAATTAATTTAAACTGTCATAGGAAAATTGGCTTGCTGTCAGCCCAGGTGCAAGGATTACTATGCTTGGAACATAAGTAATTCACTGGACAGTCACTGGTCCTGGAAAATAAAAATCACCTTCTTTCAATAAAGACAGATTGCACAAAAATGAAACTTTGGGCTACCCTATCAGTTAACTAACCTTATCCACCCAAAATGTTGGTTTGAGGATGGTGAAGGGAACTTAGAATATGTTTTGATAGAAGGTTGTCTTAATTATTCTTTCTGGATTTAACTGCAGAAGTACTCTTGGTAACATCTATATAATACATTGCTTTTCTCTTCTCCCCTCAGCATGAAGAACAGTGAAGGTGGGTATTGATTTTATGTATTATTTGGCAGAATTTCCAAATTAATACCAGTCTATGTTACTAAATTCACCCCTTCAAACATCTGGGAGGGCTATACAGAGATATGTTCTGTTTACCTTTCCAGATCCTCTTTCCACCATTACCCACATTGCTCTGTGTCCCAGAATGGACAGCACAATGATTTTCCCAGTTGTCTCATTTACAGGTAGGTTTAGCCCTTTGGGAGCCCTGCAGACAGTTGAGGAAGGGACACAGCTGAAAAGTGAGAATTAATTTCCACAACTCTCTCCCATCAGATTGTCCTAGGCTGGCTGCACTCTTAATGAAAAATCACACCTCATGTGACAGGAGGGCCCCTCTATTCTATACTCACCTTGAGTTTCCAAAAGCTACTATGTCCTAGCATTTTAGTCATAGAGTAATAAATTTGCCCCTGACACTAGGTTCAGAATCTGCACAATACTTTATGATCTTGCTCTCACAACATTGTTAAAAATCCTTTATTATTTGCCCAATTTTTATGTGCCCTTAAATTTACCCAATTTGTATGAGACTCTGTCTCATACAGGAACTGAGGAACAGACACCTTTACCAATTTTTTCAGGGAACCCAGCTAGAAATGATAGAGTCAAGATTTGAATCAGTCCATTCTAAATAATTAAACTTCAGCTGCCTCTCCATGAGATGTCAATAAGATGCAACAGAAAGTCTTTCGAATGGCTTTAAATAAAATAAAGTCATCTGATTGAAATTGAAGCCACCTCACATAATATTCTGCACTTCTTCCACACAATGTCTTTGTGTGGAATATGGTCATTATATATGGAAATACAGCTGATACATAGATATAATAAGGTAAAGCCAAGAGTATCACTAAGAATTCAATATTGACATCTGTGAGGTTACAAAACCAATGGGAATATATTAGATGATAAAACAAATCGTTTTCAAGTAACATCACTTACCATTTTGTTGTGGGAAATTGAAGTAAGGTTAATTGAAAATAATGAAATGACATATATTCCCTCTCCAGCTGGGCCTTCTATTTCAAATTATCCCAATATCAGTATAATCCATTTGGTGTGGATGAATAGAACAGAAGTGGGGAGTAAAGATGTGAGAATTTATGCTCAAAAATATCCTCTAGGCCAAAACTTTGAGCTATAGTTATTTTGATACAGAATTGACTAGAATTTTTCTTGCCTAAGAAATGGATGGTTTCACTAAAGAAACTCAAGCTTTGGTGTCAAAAGCCTGTGAGAATTCCACCTTAAGGCAATTGTTGGACTCCTGAACTTGAATCTGTGCGATTTGTGTTAAAAACTACCGAAGCTTCCCATTCTTCTCTGAATGGTATATTGGAGAATAATGAATAAGAAAGAAATTCACAAAGATGGACAATGGAAAAGAAGACTCAAGAAAAAAAAAAAATTATACCTATTTCATGGGTTAAACAAAGAAGTAAACATACCACCAAAGTGAAGAATCAAAGTTCTTACTTCTCTTCCAGTATGATATAGTTACTATGAAAAAATGGCTGCTCCATAATTCCTATTCTACCCATTTCCAAATGTGAATTCATCATAAATTTTTTGTGTTTTATCCTCATCATTTTATATTTGGATGTTAGAGTACACAACACTTCATTTTGTTTAAACATTTTCAGAATCTAAGGAGCTAAAACAATATGTTTTGGAAAGGACTGTGTATCACCAAGCTATTTGTATTTGAGCTTAATAGAGGAAGTGAATGAACTTTAGTTTTTATTTATCTGATGAAAGGGAATGAGTGTGTTCTGTGAAAAAGAGGAAGGACAGATAAGAATATTGAATAGGCAAAAAGGTGTGTTTCATCCTTACAGATGAAGAGCTCATCATTCCTTTCAAGGATTCCCTTATAGTGCTCACTTCATAATAAAACAATCATGTCTCAATGTGTGCTGGCAAAATAAAGTGTGGCAGAGGCTCTTGGTTTCCTACCCAATGTCTGTGCTCCACTTTTGGAACAACCAGCAACCCTGAGTTTTGTGGGTTAGAATGTAACCAATTAAAAACATTTCCTTCCCAGCTGTTTCTGAAATTTTAAAGTTCTCACTGAGATGGGCCTTCTTTCAAGGAGTATGATTATCCTGTACTTGACTGGGAAAATTAAAATTTGACATTTGAAGAAGCACCTTCATTATCAGGACCATAAAACAAAGGTCATCAGAATTATGGAGATCTGTTGCTGCATATCCCTGAGCTGTGGGATCAAAGAAGAAATTGCCAACTTCAGAATTAAAAAGTTACTAGAGAATACAAATTCTTTTAAATGTTTATGTCATTGCATACATTTCAGTTACATCAGGCCGAATGAAGTATCTGACAAAAACAATCTCTGTGGATTTGGCTTTTTTAGAAATAAATAAAATCAGGTAAGTCGAACTGAAGATGGCCTATGCTAAGCTCCATGCCAGCAAAGCCAAAAATCTAAGTTTTCTATTCCCTGTACATGCCTGGCATGCCCAGGAAATAGAATTTAAATGAGCCAGTCAAGCTATCACCAACTCCCAATTCTGACACAAGCTTACCTCATCATTGCTAAGCAACCATTTGCATTAACCATATTAGGAAATGTAGTCTGCATTAATCAGTAAAGATGCTCTCCCAAAGTACTCCCTTGTTCTGTCTACAAAAGCTCACTGCTCTCTTTGTTCATAGGAATTCCTCTCTACCTTGTGATGATTGGAACTACCCTATTCATTAATTGAATTCTGATTTAATAAAACTCTGAGTGATCTAACCAAATTTTGATCAAGTTTTCGTTTAACAGAAACCATTTACAAATTCTTGTTGAACTGAATAAATACCTTTAGGTATTTCACGTAACCTCTTGCATTGTAGCTGTATATACTCAACTAATAAACAATGAATGAAATAGGCAATGGAACAGATACTGGGTATAATAAAGGAATCCTACAAACTTTTTTCTTAACTACAGAATTTATAGGTTTACATAACAATCATTCATAAAATACTGGATTTCCATACATTATCCCAACATAAATATTTTGCTTTGGACTATTTGTTACAATTTATAATAGCACATTATTATAATTAAATTATTATTTAAGCTAATAGTTTAACTTAGGCTTCACTGTGTAATGATGGTCTGGATTTTTAAAAATATTGTATAATCTTTCCATATATACAATTCAACATTTCCCCTCTTAATCATATTCAGATATATATTTCAGTGCTGTTAATTGTGTTCACAATATTATGCTAACACCACACTGCCAATTACCGCAATCTTTCCTTCATTCCAAATAATAACCATGTGCATTTTAAGCCTTCATTTCTTCTTTCTTTTCCTCTGGTATCCTATATTCTAGATTCTGACTTCCTAAGTTTGTTTATTCTAATTGTTTCAAATCAGTGAATTGATACAATATTTGTCCTTTTATGTCTGACTTATTACACCCACAATGATATCTTCAAAGTTCATCCGTGTTGTCACATTTATCAGGACTTCATTTCTCTTTACTGCTGATTAATAATTCATTATATGTAGACACCACATTTTGCTAATCCATTCATTGGTTCATGAACACTTGATTTTCTTCCATCTTTTGGTAATTGTGAATAATGCTGCAATGAACATCAGTGTACAAATATGTTTGAGTTCCTGCTTTCAGTTCTTTAGAGTTTATGCATAGTAGTGAGATTGCATAGACAAATGGCATTTCTGTACGTAGTTTTCTTAGAAACTGCCAAACTGTCTTCCACAGTGGCAGCACCATTTTACATTGTCCCCAGCAATGAATGAGTGTTCCTATTTCTCCAATCCTTGCCAATACTTATTTTCCAGTTTAATAGCAGCCATTCTAATGAATGTGAAATGGTACCTTATAGTACAATTTGATTTGTATTACCATGATGGCTAATAATGTTAAGCACTGCTTCATCTCAATTCTGGCCATTTGTGAATATTTCTTCTATAGATGACTTCTCAAGTCTTTTGACTATATTTAATTGAGTTGTTTGTCTTTCTGTTAAGTTGAAAATTTTCTTGATATATTCTGGATATTAAATATTTATTGGATATGTAGTTTCCAAAATTTTTCTCCAATTGTTTAGATTTTAGATTGTCATTTTAATTTCATAGTGAAGGCACAAACGTTTATAACTTTGCTAAGGTCTCATTCACCCATTTTTTTCTTTTGTTACTCATGCTTTGGGCATAAACAAGAAGAAATCATTACCTTTACAAGGTCTTGAAGATGCTTCCTTATATTTTATTCTAGGAGTTTGCTAGTTCTAGCTCTTATATTTAGGTCTTTTATCCATTCTTTTTTCTGTATTTTTAAAGAAGTTTTAGGATACATAAAAAATATAGTGGAGTCCCATATACCCACACATTCCCCCTCCCACACTTTCCCCTATTAATAACATTTTCCATTAGTGTGGTACAGTTGTTGCCATTGATGAACACATATTGAAGCATTGCTACTAACCACAGTTTGTAGTTTACATCATGGTTTACACTTTGCAAGGCACAATTTTATAAGATTTGACAAAATGTATAATGGCTTGTATCCATCATTGTAATGTGATGCAGACCTATCCCAATGTCTGAAAAATCCCCCATGTTACACTTATTCTTCCCTCTGACTCTTCAGAACCTCTGGTGACCACTGTCTTTATATCAGTGTTACAAGTTCTTCCATTACTAGAATACCAATATGTGTACTTTGGTCCATACTTGAATTCTTCCCTTCTGTTCATTCATTCTTCAATCTTGAGGATTTGGGCATGGTGATGTCCACTCTGCTTCTGATTGAGAGAGGGCTTAGATTCCATGAGGCAGATGGATGGAACTGTCTTGCTACAGTTGAAGATACAATATGTTTTGTGGGGATGGGCATTGTCTATCATCATCCTTTTGTTAGTTGTTTTCAGTAAGTCTGATGAATTGGAGAATAGGCGTAGGATGCATCCCTGCTGAGATTCAGGGCTAACCCAGCATATAAACAAACTGAAGATTTAAGACTCTAGGACATATTTATTGGGTATAGTATTAATTTTAATTTCAAATACAAGGGGTAGAAGAACTGTATGTAGGAAACTTATAACTGTGCTTTACTCTCTTACATTGTGAAGATAGGTTAACAAATATTCCAAGGTAAGGCCCATTGACAGGGTGCCAAATTCCTGAGCTTATCTGCGATGCTTATAGTGTCCAGATATTTCTATAGCTATCAGAAGTACCCCTGCTTGAGGCACTGCTTACTGTGTCAGTCAGTGAGATCCTTCTGAGATGAGCTTAAGTGTAATCTTTGGAATGACCTCCTGACTCACGTTGATATCTCTTACCTATAAAAACCCATTAGTATTTAATATTTCCTCCTTTGGTCAAACTTCTTTTCCAAATGCTTCACTAGTTGGAATTTGATAATAATCCCTCTGTACCAGAGAAGACCATCCCTTGGAGTCATGTTCCATGCCAGATAGAAGGCAGTGAGCTTGTATGCTGAGTTTGGCTTAGAGAGAGGCTACATTTGTGGAATAAGAAGGTTCTCAAGAGGTAAATCTTAGGTTATTACATAATACTAGGCTAAGGTTCAATTTTACAAGAATAAGTATCATCAGTACAAGCATTAATATCAAGGGTTTGACAAATTGGTCAGTCTTCTTTTATTAGGCACTGCTTATGTACTCAAGAGATTCTTGCTTCTCTATTTGAGAACATAGCTGGATTCCTCTGGATATCATTTTAATATTTTCTTGTTTATTGAGTGTGCCTCCACTTGATGAGATAACACCAGGACAAGATGAACACATTCACGTTCCATAGAAGCATGACTCAGGTTCATTCTTTCCCACACATCCCCCCATTTTTGCAAATGATATGTGTTAGAGTACCCCCTTCTTTTTTTGGCTAGTGAAGTTCCAGTTTTCTCAGCACCCTTTGTTGAATAGACTTTTTTCTCAATAGAGTGGTCTTTGTCACCCTGTAAAAATCAGTTGACCATGAAAATGAGGATGGATTTCTATGCTCTCAATTAAATTCGGTTGGTCTATCTGTCTGTCTTTGTGCTAGGTACTATGCCGTTTCAATACTGTAGCTTGGTGATAAGTTTTGAGATTGAGATGTGTGAGTTTTCCTTTTTCTTTTTCAAGATTGCTTTAGCTATTTGGGGTCCCTTACCCTTCCATATAAATTTGTTGATTGGATTTTCCATTTCTGTAAAGAAAGATTTTGGAGTTTTGATTAGGATTGCATTAAATCGATAAATTGCTTCAGGCAGTATTGCCATCTCAACAATATTTATTCTTCCAATGAACATGGAATGTCCTTTCATTTATTTAGGTTTTTTCTTTGATTTCTTTTAGCAATGTTATGTAGTTTTCTTTACATCCTTGGTTATATTTATACATATATATTTGTTTCTTTTGATTGCTATTATAAATGGAATTATTTTCCTCATTTATTCTTCAGATTGTCCATTGCTTATATATTTTATGTGGAATTCTTTCTTTCATTTCTTCTTCACATTTTTCATTGATTGAGTATAGAAATGCTACTGAATTTGGATGTTGTATTGAACCTAATATGATAGTTTGAGAATTTTGTGGGCTCCAGGAAGGATCATATCCTTAGAGATAATACATTCATGCTGATGTGAACCTATCCTGGTGGAAACTTTGATCAGATTATTTCTAAGTGCCTTTTATTAGATTACTCCAACAGGGTGTAATCAAGGGGGGGTTGGGGTATTAATGTTCTTACAGGAGTACTTTAAAAACAGGATGAGTATGGAGAGATGCAGCCTCAGAGACAGAAAGAAACCACTAGAAGCTGAGAGAGAAATTCCAGGAAGCCAGATATTAAAATCAATGAAATCCAGGAGAGAAAAAGCCACAGGAGAAGAGAGAATTTTGGAGGGAGCAAGAAGCTGAAAGCAATGAGAACAGGAGGAGCATGGAGAGACAGGAGACACCACCATTGTACCCTGTCATATGGCAGGAATCCAGAATCACTGGAAGCCAAGTCTTTCGGGAGAGAGCTTGGCCTGATACCTTGATTTGGATATCTTTCTCAGCCTCAGAAGTGTAAGCTTATAAATTAGTAAATCCCCATTGTAAAAGCCACCCCATTTTGCCATATTGCCTTGGCAGCTTTGTACAATATAAAATACCTGGCCACTCTGCTTAGTTCATTTATTATTTCTAGGAGCTTGGTTGTGGATTTTCTGTATATGGGATCACACCATAAGCAAACAGGTAAAGTTTTACTTCTTCCTTTCCAAATTCACCACCTTTCATTTCTTTTTCCTCTCTAATTGCCCTGGCAATAACTTCCAGTACAATGTTGAATAACAGTGGTGAAAGGGGGCATCATTGTCTTGCTCCTGATCTAGAGATAAACTTTCAGTCTTTCATCATTAAGTAGGATGTTAGCTGTGGTTATTTTATATGTCCTTTTTCATGTTGAGGTAGTTTCCTTCTATTCCTAGTGTTCTAAATGTTTTATCATGATGGGTTGCTGTATTTTGTCAAATGCATTTTCTGCATCAATTGAGATGACCCTGTGTTTTTTCCTTTATTCTGCTAATGTAGTGTATTACATTAATGGATTTCATTATGTTGAACCAACCTTGCATATCATAGGTAAATCATAAGTGATCATGGTGTATCATTGTTTTAAAATGTTCATTTCAGTTTGATACTTGTTCTGAGGAATTTTGCATCTATATTCATAAGAGATATTGGTCTGTAGTTTTCTTTTCTTGTGGTTTCTTTATCTGGTTTTTAAATAAGGGTGAGCTTGTCCTCATAGAATGTATTAGGTTGTGTTACCTCCTTGTTTTACTTTGCTAAAAACTGGTAGGAACAGTATACCAGAAATGAGTTGGCTTCTATAATGCAAATTAATTTCTTTAAAAGCTTATGGTTCTGAGGCTGTGAAAGTGTCCAAATCAAGGTATTGTAAGAGATGCTATCTCACCAAAGGATGGCTGGCAATGATGCTTCACTCCTGCCATGTGGCAAGACACAATGGTGACTCTGCCTGTCTGGTCCTCTGCCTTCTTCCCTGAGTGAGCTGTGGACAATTAGGTACATGGCTCATCTTTCCCATCGCTTCCATGTCTTTTCTCTTTGAGATTCTTGAGGGCCTCTTTCTCAGCCTCTGTCCACTGCTGTTTCCAGTTTCCATTCTCTAGAATCTCTCTTTTAGCCTCTCAGGGTTTCTCTGTCTCTATCACTTTCTTTCTGTGTATCTGTGGCTATTAGGTCTTAGGTTTAAAAAGGAATCCAGAAAAAGGAAAAAGACCCACCCCTTGCCATGTGTCACTGAAGTAATCCAATCAAAGGCCCCCAAATTAATCTAATTCAATCAAAGTGTCCCACACCAATAGAAATGGATTATTCTACCCCTGATCTATTCTGGGATCCCTAGAAAAACTTTAAACTGTCTCACCCTTATTCAAATTTTTGGAAGTATTTTGGGAAAGTTGGATTTAAGTTTTCTTGGAATGCTTGGTGGAATTCTATTTGAAGCTATCTGGTCCTAGGCTTTCCTTCGTTGAAAGATTTTTTTTTTTCTGATTCCTTGTGTCTACTAGTGTTTTGGTCTGCTAGGCTACTGAAATGCAGTATACAAAAAGGGTTTTTGCTATTACAATGGGTATTATTACCATACAAGCTTGGACTACTGAGGGCACTAAAATGTGCAGATTAAGGTATCATCAGGTGGTGCTTTCTCTTTGAGTCTAGCTGCAAGAAATCTTGGACTCCTCTGTTACATAGTAAAGTACATGGCAGCATGTGCTGGTCTCTTCTTTCTCTTCAGGGTTTCATTGCTCTCAGCTTCTGGGTTAAGTGGCTTTCTCTCAGCTTCTGTGGCTTGCTCCTGTCTTTCTCTTTATATTCAACCTGTTTATAAAGGACTCCATTAGGAGGATAAAGACCCAGCCTGGGCCATGCCTTAGTTGAAGTAACCTAATCAAAAGACCCTTAACTCTACTAACTAATACAAAGGTCCCATCCAAACTAGGTTCCAAGTTCAAGGATGAATCAGCTTTAAAAACATGATATGCTGAGGTGCGCACAGGTTTAAACTACCACAAGTTATCTAACTTGTTGGCATACAGTTTCTCATACCTTCCTCTTATGGTTTTTTTATTAGATTTTTTATTGGATTAATTTGAAATCCCCCCTTTTCATCTTTAATTTTCTTTATTTGCATCTTCTTGTTGTTCTTTTTCAGCCTAACCAAATGTTTGGCACAATTATTGATTTTTTCAAAGAAAAGCTCTTGTTTTTCTATGTTCTCTCTATTGTCTTTGGGTTTGTATTCTATTTCATGTATCTCTGCTCTAATCTTTGTCATTTCTTTCATTTTGTTTGTTTTAGGTTTAGTTAAATCTTCTTTTTATAATTCTTTGAGGTTTTTTAAAATATCTTTTTTATTTTTTTCTAAAAGATGATTAGATAACGTAAAATGTTACATTAAAATATATAAGGAATTCCCATATGCCCAATTCCCAATATCCCCCAATTTTCCCCATATTAACAACTTCTTTCATTAAAGTGGTGCATTCATTTCTATTGATGAACACATTTTGGAGCATGACCACTAAGGATAGATTACAGTTTGCATTGAAGTTTATCTCTCCCACTCAAGTCTGTAGATTATGGCAGGATATATAATGGCATATATATGTTGTTGCAATGTCATTAAGGACAACTCCAAGTCCCAAAAGTACCCTCATATTATACCTCTTTTTCCCTCTCCCTAACCTAGCACTTGCAGTGACCAAGATCTCCATATCAATGATATAATTTCTTCCATTGCTTGAATCACAATAAGTTTATAGTACAATAGCAGTAAGTCCACTCTAGTCCATATTTCATTCCCCAATTCTGAGGATTCTGGGATGGTGATGCCCACTTCAGCTCTAATTGAGAAGGGACATCAATCCTATATGGATGATGGATGGGACTCTCTTGCTTGGAGTTGTAGACTCTCTCGGTTCCTTGGTGTGGTGGCTCTCCATCCAAAACTCCTTGTTAGTTGTCCTGGGTGAGTCCAATGAACTGAAGAGCAGTTGTTGCAACTCTGCTGAGGCTAAGGGACCAGCTGGCAGATGGACAGCCCAAAGATTCAAGTCTCTTGAACATACACCTACCAACTCCAGCAACAACTATACATTCAAATAACAGGGACAGAAGAGGCATGTGTAGGAAAATCACAACTGAGTCCAACTCTTTCACATTTGGCAGCACAAACTCCAAAGGATGGCCCACTGGCAAGGCACCAAATCTGGAGCTATCTGCCATTACTGTAGGAACTGGGTGCCTCCAGAGCCTTAATGAACTCCAGTATTTGAGGTAGTATCTACTATGGAAGCCTAAGCAATCCTGCTGAAACGTGCATAATTGTTTCCTCTGTGTTGACCTCTTGATCCAATTTGAAGTCTCTTAGCCATATAATTCAGTTGTCTTTACACTTTCTTCCTTTTATTCAAGGTCTTTTTACAATTGTCTTGCTAGTTAATGCTTGGTAGTAATCCTTCGGTGCCAGGGAGGCTCCTCCCCAGGAGCCATGTCCTGTGCTGGGGGGATGGTAATGCTTTTATATGCTGAATTTGGCTTAGAAGGAGGCCACATTTGGGCACCACAGAGTCTCTCAGGAGGTAACTCTTAGGCACCCTGCAACACTAGCCTAAGTTGCTATTTCATGAGCAAAGGATCATAAGCATAGTCATCAATATCAAGGACCCATCAATGGACACTCCTTCATCATTAGTCATTGCTCCTGTACTCAGGGAATTGCTGCTGTTCCATTAGAGAATGTGACAGAGTTCTCCAGGATAGGAATTCAATGTTCTTTCATTTATTTTGTGCGTCTCTACTTACTATGACAAAGACCCATGAACATTTGAACATATTTATATACTTTATATGTATGCCCAGGTGAACTTCCTCCCATGTATCCCTTATCACTGACATCCCAGACCAATGAACCTCCCCTGCCACAGTTGTAACCCTTCTGTGGTCCAAAACTTCTTCAAAAATAAAGCCAAGAATATAGACAAATACAATTAATAGGAAAACAAAATAAAAATGATAAGTTTAAACATAAGAAATAAAATACATAATAATTTAGGAAAACAAAAACTAAATGAAAATTTAAAAATTAGGATATTCTGTATGCAACTTTACTGCAATGAGTGGTGAAGGAGGATGATCCACTGACAGGCCCTTGATATTGACGACTATGCTTATGAGCCTTTGTTATTGAAATTGAAACTTAGCCTATTGTGGGATGCCTAAGAGTTTCATCCTGAGAGCCTCCTTGTTGCTCAAATGTGACCTCTCTCTAAGCCAATTGCAGCAGATAAATGCATTACCTTCCCCCAAGCATTGGACATGAGTCCCAAGGATGAGCCTCCCTGGCACCGAGGAGCACCAACTATCAATGCAACTGGAAAAATACCTCAAATAAAAGTGGGAAAGGGTAAAGAGAAATGAGTTCATATGGCTAAGAGACTTCAAAGTAAGTCGGGAGGTCATCCCCGAGGTAGCACTTATGCACATCTCAGCAGGATCTCATAGACTTCTAAAGTGGATACTACCCAAAATAGTGGGGTTCCTGAGGGCTCTGGAGACACCCAGGTACTATGGACAGGGAAGATAGCTCTGTAGTTTGGTGATTTGCAAGT
>JAQZBX010055268.1:0-18457 GCA_029593785.1 Cabassous unicinctus | reverse complement strand
ATTTATTTATTTACTTGATCCATTTTAAACCCCTCCCTTCCCCATTTGCTGTTTTGTGTCCATTCTCTGGGCAGTTCTCTGTGTCTGTTTCATCTCTTCTCATCCTCCTCCTCCAGTCTTCACCAGGATTCGATCCTGGAGACCTCCGATGTAGGAGGTCTGCCATCTGCGCCACCTCGGCTCCTGGTTTTCGGAGCTTTCGGAGCATCTCGTCTTGTCTCTCTCCTTTTACGTCATCATCTTGCTGCATGGCTCCCAGGGCCTGGCGGCTCACCGGCACACAGAGCCTGGCAGCCCATGCGCCTTCTATATATTTTTTTTTTATTTTACCGGGAGGTCCCGGGGATCGAACCCAGGTCCCTCCATATGGCAGACGGACGCCCAACCATTTGAACCACATCCGCCCCCCCTCCACTATAAAGTTTTTCTCTCTCATACACTATTCTTCTGGAAGTGAGTCACTAAGTCAAGCCTACCCTAGGGGAGAGAAGTGAAACTATACCTCCCAGAGGCAGGGACTATCTACATATATTTTTGGAACTCTCTTCTCTTCCCATTTTACATTTATTTATATCAGTTTGAACTCATGTATTATCCAATACTATCATTATTTTTTTCTTAAAACGTTCCAGCTTTGGGACTCTTTCAGGTCGACTTCTGTGTCCCTTTGACATGCCCTATCCTTTTGGTTTTTGAGCACTTCCTTACTTTTTGATAGGCTTATCATCTATTTTCCCTGCATCAGTCCTAAAATCAGCTATTTCTCCAAGGAACCCTGGTTCCTTTTATTGGAGAATAATATTGGCAACCAACATCTGGGTCTCCTTGCAGCTACTGGAATATCATTGCTTCTAGGCCCTCTCAGTTGACAGAGCTAGGAAACATACTTATGTATACTAATTATGTATACACATGTATCTATAATGATTTCTGTCTATCCATCTGTACAATTATTAAGCTAAACATGAGTTCATGCTGATGTCTCCCAACACTAATCCAGTACCACAAGGTTCGTTCTAGCCTTTCCTAACTTCCCTCACTGACATGAGAAATCTGGCTGATTATCCACTATCCACTTACTTATCATTCATTCCCAGTATGCATGTAAAGCAGTTTCAAAATTGTGATTCTCTACCTCTGGGAGAAACAAATTTACCAACAAGATTACAGTGTTTATGTGCAGTTACTTTTGTCTTTTAAGCTTACAGTTTCTAGTCAAAATATCATTTTTCAGTGTTACTTAAGTCAGCTCCTTTTTTCTCCTCTCTCTTCAGTGAGGTTATGGCATATATTTGTAATACAGTTAGGTCCATTTATCACAGTCTGCATTTCATCCTGAGATCGCCCATAGCCAGGTTGATTTTTTAAAAGATTTATATACATTAAAGTTTACACTTTATTATATATAGTTCTGTGGGTTTTGACAAGTGCATAGACAGAGTCATGTATCTACCACCTCAGTAACCATACACAACAGCTTTTTTGCCCTGAAAGTTCCCCATTGCTTCCCCTTTGTAATCAACCATCCTGCTTTTCCCGACTTCTAGCATCCTAATCTGTTTTCCATTCCTATAATTTTGCCATTTCTAGAGCATATGAATGGAATTATATAATATGTAGCCCTTTGAGTCTGACTTCCTTCACTTAATAAAATACATTTAAGAATATTACCTAGCTTGTTGCGTGAATCAATAGCTTGTTCCTTTATATTGCTAAATTGTGTTTCATTGTATAGATTTACTACAGTTTACCTATTTTCCCTTTAAAGGACATCTTGGTTACTTCCAGTATTTAGTGATTATGAAGAAAACTGCTATAAACATTCAATACAGGCTTTTCATGTAACTTGGGTAAATTTCTAGGGGCATGTGGCTAGGTCATATGTTAAATCTGTATTTAATGTTGGAAGATTGATAATTTCTTATACAATGCCTATACCATTTTGCATTCCTACCAGCAATGAATGCAAGTTTCTGTTATCTGTACCCTTGCTAGTATTTGTTAGTGTCAGGTTTTCTTTGGTTTCTTCCTTTCTGGTTTTCTTCAGGTTTCTTTCTTTTAGCCATTCTAATAGATGTGTTAATGGTATTTTGTAGTTTTAATTTGCATTTCTCTAATGGCTAATGATGTTGGACATCTTTCCTGTGTTCTTTGCCGTCTTATATGTACTATGGTGAAGTATCCATTCAGATCCTTTGCCCATCTTATAATTGGTGGGTTGTTTGTTTTCTCAGAGTTCTTTATATATTCCAGATAAAGTCCTTTATCAGAAATCTGCTTCGCAGATAGTTTATGGCTTGTCTTTTCATTCTCTTAACAGTCTTTTTTTTTTTTTAATAAAATTTTATTGAAGTATATCATTCATACATGAACATACATAAACAATAAGTGTATAGTAAAAGTTATGAACTTACATGCAAGCATGCATATCATTATACCAGGCACCCATATATCACCCCACCACCACCACCTTGGATTTTTGTGAAACATTTTGTTACAAACTATGAAAGAACATTGTCAAAATATTACTACTAACTATAGCCAATATCTTAAATTTGGTTTATTTTTCCCCAAACTCACCCAATTTTTAACACTATATTATTATTATACATTTGTTTTAGTTCATGAGAGAACATTCTCATATTTGTCCTGTTAACCACAGGGTGGTTAACTGGATTTCCACCACTGGATTTCCTGTGTTATACAATGCTTTGTACAATCCAATCAAAGTTAACACTGTCTTTTACAGAGCAAAAGTTTTTAATTTTGATAGAGTCCAATTTATCAATTTTTGATTCATGGATCATGCTTTTGGTGTTATATCTAAGGCCTTATCACCAAACCCAAGGGCTTTATGTAGATTTTCTGCTATATTTTCTTATAGAAGCTTTATAGTTTTCATTTTACATGTTAGGCCTATGAACCATTTTGAGTTAATTTTTGTGTAAGATGGTGAGATTGGTGAGGTATGTGTTGAAGTTTTGTTGTTTTTTTAAAATATGGACATCCAATTGTTCCAGCACCATTTGTTTAAAAGATTATCCTTTTATATATATATTTTAAAAGATGCTTAGATTACATAAATGTTACACAAAAATTACAGGGATTCCCCTGTTCCCCTCCTCCCACACCTCCCATGACATCCCACATAAACATCTTTCATTAGTGTAGCACATCACCTGCAATGTATATACACATCCTGGGGCTCTGTCACTAAGCATGGACCATAGTTCACATCGTAGACCACACTCTCTCCCACACAGTTCTGCATGGTATATGCTGATGTAAAATGGCCTGTATCTGTCATTGTAATGTCACTCAGGATAATTCCCAAGTCCTGAAAAAGCCCCTGTATTACAACTGCTTTTCCCTTCCCTGCCCCAAAAGCATCTAGTGGCCACTGGCTCCACCTCACTGTTATAATTTCTTCCATTGCTTGAATCACAATATATCTACAACAGAATAGGACTATCCTTCTTTGAGTTACCTTTACATTTTGTAAAAAATTAGTCTCTCTATTCTGTTCCATTGAGCTATGTGTCTATCCTCTCATCAGTACCATACTGTCCTGATTACTGTAGTAAATCTTAAAATCAGTTAATGCAAGTCCTCCAACTTTGTTCATCCTTTTCAAAATAGGTTTGGCTATCCTAAGTGGTTTTTTTTTCCATTTAAATTTTAGAATAAGCTTGTTGATAACTACAGAAAAGCTTGTTGGTATTTTGATTGGGATTGTATTGAATCTGTAAATTAAATAGTGGAGAATTGGCATCATAATAGTATTGAGCCTTCCAATCCATGACATGATATAGCTCTCCATTAATTTAGTTCTTCGATTTCTTTTATCAATATTTTGTAGTTTTCCACATACAAATCCTGCATATATTTTGTTGGATTTATACCTGAAAATTGGGGGGGTGGGGGGGTGGACAACGTGGATACTGTTGTCAGGAGTATTTTGATTTGAGATTCTAATTGTTCATTGCTGGTACATAGGAATACAATTAACTTTTGTGTATTGAACTAGTACCATGTGACCTTGCTAAACTTTTTAGTTCTAGGAGTTTTTTTCTTTTTCTTGCTTTATTGCACTAGCTAGGACTTCAAGAAAATGTTGAAGAGGTGGTGAGAGAGAACATCCTTCCCTTGTTCCAGATCTTAGGGGAAAGCATTCATTTTCTCATGATTGAGTATGATGTTAGCTGTAGGTTTTTCATAGATATTCTTCATTAATTTAAGAAAGGTCCCTTCTATTAGTTTGCTGAGGATTTTTATCATGAATGGATGTTTAATTTTGACAAAAGCCTTTTCTGCATCTATTAATATGCTCTCTGGTTTTTCTTCTTTAGCCTACTAATGTGGTATATTACATTGGTTGATTTTCAAATGTTGATTAGTCTAGCATAGCATTCCTGGGATGATTCCCACTTGATCATGATGTGTTACCCTTTTTGTATATTGCTAGATTCAATTTGCTGATATTTTACTATGAATCTGTGCAACTGTATGTTGTTTCTTTAATAGTAACAATTGGCTTCCAGAATATCTTGTTTTTATATGAAAACATCTCCCCTAGAAATCTTGATTTCTTTGTCATGGGCTTCCCTGCCTTCCTAAAATTTTCTCTTTTTCCACGTTTCGTAATTTGGAAATTGGCTAGATACAGTTAGGATTTTAGATTAAAGTCTGAATCATTTGGAAAACTGTACACTTTAAAATAATCATTTGGCAAAACTTGTGAGACTATTTGGCTGCATGTATGTATGTACTTTAGGTGCCTTTTTCTTTTAAATTGTTTTTGTTGTTGTTGTTGTTGTTTTTCTTTCCTTACTTAGCCATTTGGGCTTACTGGTTTTTTGTTTTTTAAAGATTTATTTTTTACTTATTTATCTCCCCCTCCCCGCCACCTCATTTGCACTTGCTGTCTACTCTCTGTTCATCCTTTTTTTTTTTAGAAGGCACTGGAAGTAAACCCAGGACGTCCCATGTGGGAGGGAGGCACCCAATCACTTGAGCCACCTCTGCTCCCTGCTTTTTTTGTCTCTCATTGTGTCCTTGCTGTGTCTCTTCGTTGTGTTATCTTGCTGTGTCATCTTGTTGTGTCAGCTCACAGTCTTGCTCATCTTCTTAAGGAGGCACCGGGAACAGAACCTGGGACCTCCCATGTGGTAGGCGGGCATCCAACTGCTTGAGCCACATCCACATCCATGGAGCTTACTGTTTTAATGGACTAAATTAGCTTCTTTACTATACCTTTCAAGCATTCACTGATGATTTCCAAGTGGCTGAAGAATTGGGGTACATTTAATCCAGAATGGAAGCTTTAAAGAATGATCTCCCAAGAAGAGTATAGTTCTTGTCTTGATTCTAGTGATGGATGGCTGGTTTTGTTGTTGTTGCTGTTGTTGTTTTAATCTCCTTCAGGGTTGTATGCAATTAATCATCAAAAAGTCTGTGTTGGTGAATATGGGGATATTAATAACATGAGTAACTGGTATAACAACCCAGATTGTGGGGGAAGAGAGTTAGGGTCACTCAGAGAATGACCAAAAAAAAAAAAAAATTCTTGCTGATGTGATCACTTCTTCCAGAATGATGCCTAGAGAACTGGTACAGGTTTTCTGCTGACAGCTGGTTGATAGAGGATTGCTGTGTTGTGGAGGTCAGGATTAGGTGGTCCTTTTACTGTGTGAGTATTCACGTCTATCTAAATTGGTACAAATTCTTAGATTAAGCTTAAGTTAAATAAATGTCTTATTTTTTCTTTGATTGAAAACTTTTATTCTAATTCTGATGTAAGACAGCCCTCCCCATTTTTTTATACTTGCTCCAACACTACAGGTGATTATTCTCTAAAGAATGGTCTTTTCTTATTTTATTTTACTTTATTTCATTTTATTTATTTGCTTTATTTCATTTTATTTTATTATTTTATTTAGAAATTGTGGGTTTACAGAACAATCATGCGTAAAATACAGGATTCCCATATACCACCCTATTATTAACACCTTACATTGGTGTGGTACATTTGTTAGCATTGATGAAAGCACATTTTTATAATTGTACTATTATAAAGTCCATAGTTTAACTTAGGGTTCACTGTGTTGTGCAATTTCATGGATTTTTTTAAAAAATTTTATTGTATTACTGTATATACAACCTAACATTTCCCTTTTTAATCATATTCAGATTTATATTTCAGTGCTGTTAATTATATTCACATTGTTGTCCTACTATCACCACCATCCTTTACCAAAAGATTGCCATCATTCTAAAATAGGAACTCTGTACATTTTAAGCCTTAATTCCCTATTCCTTATCCACCCTCATCCCCAGGTAATCTGTATTCTAGATTTCAGACTCTGTGAATTTTTATTCTAATTATTTCATGTCAGTGAGCTCATATTTGTCCTTTGGTAGCTGGCTTATTTCACTTAATGTGGTGTCTTCAAGGTTCTTTCATGTTGTTGTATGTATCAGAACTTCACTCCTTTTTACAGCTGAATAATATTCCACTGTATGTATATACCACCTTTTGTTTATCTGTTCATCTGTGGATGGACACTTGGGTTGCTTACATCTTTTGTCATTTGTGAATAATGCTGCTATGACCATGGATGTGCAAATATCTGTTTGAGTCCTTGCTTTCAATACTTTGGGGTATATACCTTGCGGTGGAATTATATGGTATTATATACTTCACTTTCTGAGGAACTACCAAACTAAACTGTCCTCCACAGTGGCTGCACCATTTTACATTGCCACCAGCAATGAATGAGTGCTCCTATTTCTCTACATCCCTCTAACACTTGTGGGTTTTTTTTAATAGTTGCGATTCTAGTAGGTGTGAAATGTTTTTTTGTTGTGGTTTTGATTTGCATTTCCTGGATGGCTAATGATGTGCATCTTTTCGTGTGCTTTTTGGCCATTTGTATATCTTCTTTGGAGAGATGTCTATTCAAGTCTTTTGTCTATTTTTTAATTGGGTCTTAGTCTTTTTTGTTAAGTTGAAGGATTTCTTTATATACTCTGGAAATTAAACCTTTATTGGATATGTGATTTCCAAATACTTTTTCCCATTGTGTAGGTTTTCGTTTTATTTTTATTTTATTTTTTTAAAGATTTATTTATTTACTTTATCCATTTTAAACCCCCCCTTCCCCATTTGCTGTTTTTTTTTGTGTCCATTCGCTGGGCAATTCTCTGTGTCTGTTCCCTGCCATCTCTTCTCATCCTCCTCCAGTATTCACCAGGATTCGACCCTGGAGACCTCTGATGTAGGAGAGGGGTGTTCTGCAGCCTGCGCCACCTCAGTTCCTGGTTCTTTGGAGCTTTCGGAGCATCTTGTCTTGTCTCTCCTGTTACGTCATCATCTTGCTGCATGGCTCCCGGGGCCTGGCGGCTCACGGGCACACAGAGCCTGTCAGCCCATGCGCCTTCTATATATATATTTTTTATTTTACCAGGAGGTCCCGGGGATCGAACCCAGGTCCCTCCATATGGCAGACGGACGCCCAACCATTTGAGCCACATCCGTCCCCAAGGTTTTCGTTTCATATTCTTGATAAAGTCCTTTGAGGCACAAAAGTTTTAAAAAATCTTGATGAGGTCCCATTTATCTATTTTTTTCTTTTTTTGTTTGTGCTATTTCTGTAGAATAGCTTCTAAAAAGTGGATTCTCTGGTTCAAAGGGTATGAATATTTTTAAAGATTTTGAAAGATGAAAGTATCCCTCTTATCCCCCAAGAGAAAATAATCCTCTGTGTCAAAGATGAGATATCCAAGAAACTCTACCTATTACAGATCAATGAAACTGTTACAAGAATGTAGGAATTTGGAACAAGGAGTATATTTTCCAAAAAAGTTAATTATAATGGCGTACTTGTGTCCTGCTTAGGAGTAAAAATTAGCAGAAGGGAACTTTAGGGGTTGCCTGCAAAATTCAAATCAGGCACTCAGCAAGTACTCATTAGAATATTTGAAGCATAGAATCCTCATACTGAAAAGCTGAGAAGGATCCTAGCAGGATTCAGTCTGTTCCCATATTTGAAATTTGTATGTGAATGTGTTTCTGGAACATTCATTTGCCTCATTAAGATAAAATATTTGCTGTGTACTAAGGAAAACATCACATAATTCATGTTACTTATTAAATGTTCCTTTACCCCTATTATTCTGTTTTATCACTCCAGAATCTAACTTTTATAATGGTGATTAAAACTTAGCTTTGGCAAACCAAATTCAGGATTAATCCAAATTCCTTATGAGCTGAAATAAAAAATACGAAATTAGGTTTCTTTTCATATTAAGACAACTTTCTGTTTTTATGTCTCTGAAATTATGATGATACCTTGGATTTCTTTTTATTTTAAGAGATCATATTAAGATTAAATACCTTGCACCTATCTTAAACTGCTCAGAACTTCAAATCTTTTCTTTTCATTTTGCTTCCTTTATTCATAGTTGGCTAAAAGGATTTTATAAATTTGATGCTTATACAGTGACTAGAGTCATTTTCTTATCGATGGCATGGACTCTAAGTAGTGGATTGACTCTTCTTTGGGATTTTTTTTTTTTTATGGCACTAGAGAATACATTATTCATATTTGATATTTGAGAACCTCATCCCAGGGGTCTTTTACTCTTACATTGCAGATTTGGGGATTTGCTTGATTTTTACCCGGATTACTTACTGGTGTACTTTGAATAAGTAATTTACTTCCTGATTGGTACTTTAACAACAACAAAATCAGATCCCTTCCGTTTACCTGTGGATAGGAAGCAATAACTGAATAACAAGATACGAGAGAAGTGGCATGATAGCACAGTCATTTAATTTCAATACAATTTTGAGACTCGGGATACCTGGAATCTGGCTTTGGGCTTGTCACAGAGTACTGGATCTCTTTAGATAACATGCTTAAAATTTCTGTAGGTGTATCTAATGCGACCTGCTTTGTAACCTTAGAGTACCCCATATTTGGTCATGTAGAGTACCAAGTATTTGGTCATATTTTGGTCATGTTTCATTAATTATTCAAAATAATACAATTCCAGATCTTGTCCTGTGTGTTAAATGGCTTAAAGTTCATTTTTCTTCAAGTTCTTCCCAGATTTTCCAGAATTGCATTCAATCTAAAGGGTTCTTTCCTGGGTTATTATAAGAGAAAAATATGTTCCGGTTGCTGGAGGGGATGGGTAGGAAAGAGTGGGGAGGGGGAAGCAAGGGGGAGTATACTGTGGCATATCAGTGTGTGTGGGAGTGTGTGTGTGGGGGGAGACACCTATGCAGCTGAACTTCCCAACAAGGGGTATCAGAACCCTAGGAGGACGAGGAGGGCATCCATGGTGGGGGGATGTGGTGTCAGAGCCCAAGTGGGTTGAAGAGGGTATCCACACCAGGGAGGGGTGGCTGCAGAGATGGAAGATGGGTAATGTGCAGGAGAGGGAAATTGATAAAAATAAGTATACTGAAAATAATAGGAGCCAGATTGCTCACTGTCAGAGAAAAGAGTTCCAGATATGGAAAGGAAGAAAACTAGAATGAATTCTCAGCATTGGATTGGAATATTGTGAGTGTTCAAAAATTTTAAATTGTTAAAATATTGAAATAAAAAGTATGATATAATTTAAAATGTAGATTAAAATGAAGGTATTTAAGTTTATAAATGGGACCAAACATTATTTATATACTCCTTAAAAGTGATTGACAAAATTTGCCAAGCTTTGTAAAGAATCATATGACTTATATGTTGACCCTAAAAGGTAAAGAAAAACTTTGGGTCCTGAATTTTTAAGTAGCAGATCCAATTTAGAACCAGATTTGTAATACTTGATATTACATAATAGTTATATTATGGGGGGAAAAATCAAAACAGTTTTTAAAGCTACATGTATATTTATTAAATCTTCCCTAGTAGTATCTTCTTTTTCTCCCTTTTAGGGATTTAAAAAAGTAGAAAGAAAAGAAGCTCAGGGTGTCTAATTTAATGCTCCTGCCTCCCTCCTTTGATAGTAAGGACATGTTTTGTGCTTTGAAATGGAGAAAGAGAGAGAGGCTAAAACCCTTAGGATACAAAATGTCTGGCAACGCTGCCCTAGAGGCTACACCCCACAACTGTAGATGCGCAGGATCTCCCATCAGGGCATTTGCTCTGAAGAGGAAGATTCTTGTGGAAACAACTAGGCTTAAAGAAATATGAAGCTTCTCTTGGCAGAGATTAAACTGCAGAGTGAAGCACTCTGCTTTAGCACTGTGACTGAGAGGCTGTGGGTGCCATTCTGACCATGAGCCCATAAAAGAAAGTATAGAGTTGGTGCAGGATATGACAACAAAATGTTTTATAATCTCATCATGCAAGCCAAAGAGAACAGTGAGTTTCAAAAAATGTGAATGTATGTTTAAAACTGTTAGGGTTTGGTGGTGGTGGTGGTGGTGTTTTTTGTTTGGTTGATTGGTTTGATTTTGGTTTTGGTACACTGGAATAAAAGAATCTTCCTCTTAGAATGCAGTGCCTCAAGCAATGGAACTAAATCTGTTTTAGTTTGATTTAGCTCATGACAATGCAATACATGTTTTCTAAGAAATGTTATTCTCTTTATTATTGTATGATAATTGGAAAGTCTATTGAATATTTTCAATTGAATTTTCCCATCCATGAAGTAATAATGAAGATTCTTGATAATGAAGATTCATTTTTCTAAATGTTTTTTAAAATTATCCTAATAGTTAAGAGCACAGATGGGCTTTATAAACTAAAAAAACTTATGTTCAAATCTCTTCTTCATTACCTATCAACTCTGTTTCTTTAAACAAATTTCTTATCCTCTCTCAGCTTCATCTCTAAGTTGAAAGTAATAACTACCTCCTAGGACTGTTATGAGGATTATATCAAATATATGTAAAACTCTTAATATATAATAATATAGCAAAATTATATATTAAATTGTTTAACAAATGGAAATTTTGATGGTGATAAGTTAGAATATATGCATTTTTGTTTTCTTTAGAAAAATGTGAAGATAAATAAATTGTCTTCCAACTTAAAAATACTTGATTTTCTCAAAAGGTCTGCAACAAACCAACTTTTTTTTGCCACCTTCCTAAGTCTTTCCCTGGAAATTCTACAAGAGCCCTCTGACCTCTAGACACGTACTTAGTACTAGTATTAAAATTATAAGGTGAAAATTTTAAGGTTTAAGTTTCTCATCAGCAATGTATATTGCATCTAAGTTGGTACATGGAATGCAATATTAGTCAAATTGAGAAATTTGGATAATGTCAAAGAAACTTTTAGGTACATATTTTTTGGTGTCACTAGAATTAAAGAGGTTTTTTATTGTGAATAGCTTCATTAGATGCTATGACTGTAATTTTTTTTAGATTGCAAATTGGCAAATAAAAACTACCAAAATGTAAACAGTAGGGATATTTTTTAAAACTTGAATTTAAAAATAAGGTACTAAATAGCAAGCAAGTTATGAGTTTTAAGTTTTTCTTAGCACTATGAAACTGTGAACTTAAGCATGGGCTCTCCCACCCTCAATTAACTTTATTTTTGAAAAAGTAAAGACTTTATTCTTTAACAGAACAGGGTATTTTGCTGGCAGTTTAGCCTATTTGCCAATTTTTATACATTGAATGTGACAGACACACAATTTCCTTGGTCTGCAACATAATGGTGAAAAAGTAAATCTTTATAACCATCTCAGTGCCCATCAGAGTATCTGGCTGAGAGTGGATGTTTCATTATTTATTCATGAAATGCTCTAGGAGTTGAGATGAGAAAGAGATAATTTCCACAAAGGAAACATAGAGAAAACTTACGGGGTTGATGGCATTTGGGCTTTCAAGTTCAGGCAGGTCATGAATAAATAAGCAAAAGGGAATTCCAGGTGAGGCAGCTGCAGGAACCAGAGCCTAGAGGTGGTACCATGTGGATGTGGTCTATAAGCCACCCAGTTCTGTTGAACTGATTTTTATGTGGTTCTAAAGACATTGGAACAAAAAGGAAAGTAACAAGGAGACTACCTTCCTTTAAGATAAGTAGAATATGGTGGAGCAGCTCCTTTGGGATTTGGTCTGTCATCTGAAGCAGGCCAAGCTATAAAAACATCAAAGATTGGTTGAATAGCAAGTAAGCAGGTAACTTACCTTCTCTGAATCTTGATTTCCTCATGTTTAAAAATAAAGCCAATAATAATAGGTTGCAGGGTATTTTGAGGATTAAATGAAGTAATGTATATGAAGAGCTGGCACATAAATATAAATGGTCACTCTTCTTTTGGTCTTTATTGATAGTACTGTAGTACTTGTAATGAAAATAATAGTAATGAATTGTCTAACCAGAGGGAAAAGAGACCTTCTTTATCCAAAGAACCCATGTTTCATTGTAGTAGAACAGCTTCATAAGTGTTTCTAATTCTGGTATAAACCACACACACTCTGCAGTGCCATTTGTGTAACGTGACTACAACTTTGTATTCTCGTTTTATGATTTAATTTTTTGTTCTGAATCATTTACGTAAACATATTTAAGAATAACTTCTTATTCTACAGATTCACCATAGGAGATGCTATGGAATACAAATGACATTTTTCTACAAAGTCGTTTATAGGAATGTTTAATATTTTCTTTTTCCCTTATCCCAGCTCCCCTAGAAATTTCAACTGGCCATTAAGTAAAATTTGTACCAATTATAAGAAGGTCTTTGTAAGAGACTTGATTCAACCAGGAATTTTATCATAAGAGACTTCACAGATAAGACTTCTCCATAATGCTAATTGTTGCCAAAACTGGGACTCGTTCTATGTTTTCTTCTTCGTTAAGCTAGGACTCTTCCTATAGTATATACCATCCTACCTCTATCACAGCTATGCAGTACTGTAAACCTGTGTTAATTTCAAGAGTTGGAGTAGCGAAGGAGAACAAGTCTTGTTAGGAAATATTTCATGGAAGAGTGATTTTTTTTTAAACAGCTTTATTGAGATATAATTCACACACCATACAATCCACCCATTTAAAATGTACAACTCCATGGCTTTTAGTATATTCACAGGGTTGTGCAACCATCACCACAGTTAATTTTAGAGCATTTTGATTACCCCATAAAGAAATCCCACACACTTTACTTGTCATCCCCAAAACTCCCATCTCCCTCATTTTCTAGTTTCTCTATAGATTTGCCATTTCTGGATATTTCATATATATGGAACCTTACAATATTTTGGTCCTTTGTGACTAGCTTTTTTTTTTACTTAGCATAATATTTTCAAGGTCCATCCATATTGTAACATGTATCAATACTTCATTTCTTTTTATTACCAAATACTATTCCAGTGTATGGATATAGCACATTCTATTTATCCATTCTTCAGTTGATAGACATTTGGGTTGTCTCCATCTTTTGGTTATTAGAAATAATGCTACTGTAAACATTCATGTCCAAGTTTTGTGTGAAACAAGGTATTTATTTCTCTTGGGTATATACCTAGGAATGGAATTCCTGGGTTATATGGTAACTCTGTGTTTTATCATTTGAGACACTGGCCAACTTTTCCAAAGTGGTTGCACCATTTTACATTCCCATAAGCAGTTTATGAGGGTTCCATGTTCCCCTAATCCTTGCTAACACTTGTTTTCTGTTTTACTACAGTCGTCCTAGTGGGTATAAAGTGGTATGTCATTGTGGTTTTGATTTGCATTTCCCTGATGGCTAACGATGCCAAGCATCTTTTGAGAGGCTTATTGGCTATTAATATGTCTTCTTTAGAGAAATATCTATTAAGATCCTTTGCCAATATTTCTTTAAAAAATTTTTTTGAATTAACTGTGTATTCAACACAAAATTTACCATTTTAATCACTTTTGATTCAGTGATATTAATAACATTCCCAATATTGTTTTACCATTACCATATCCATTACCAAAATTTTTTCATCACCCTAAACCGAAACCATGCACTCATTAAGCAGTAACTCCCCAGCCCTGTCTCCGCAGCCCTTGGTAACCTCTAACCTGCTTTTTGTCTCTGAATTTGCTTATTCTAGATATTTCATATAAGTGAAATCATACAATATTTATTCTTTTGCATCTGGCTTATTTCACTCAACTTGATATCTTTAAGGTTCATCCATGTTGTGGCATGTATGGTTCCTTTTTATGGCTGAAGTAATATTCCATTGCATGTATATACCACATTTTGTTTATCCATTTATCTGATGATGTGCAGTTGTGTTACTTTGACCTTTGGACTATTATGAATAATTCTATGAATATTTGTGTACAAATACCTGAGTCCCTGCTTTCAATTCTTTGGGGATATATACATAGAAGTAGAATTACTATGTCATGTGATAATTCTATGTTTAACTTTCTGAGGAACTGCCAAACTATTTTCCATAGCACTTATACATTTTACATTCTGCATCCTCACCAACTCCTCCCCCTCCCCCTCCCCCTCCCCCTCATCCTCTCCCTCAAGTGAAGGTTAAGTTACTTAACCTTCAAAATATTAGCTGACATTTACTGAGGCCTTACCATTTGTAGGTCTTGGTGCAAGCCTCAACTTCCTCTTTTGTAAAATTGAGATGATGCCAAATTAGTTACTTTGAAAACTTTTATAAAATAGCCATACACATGGAAGGGAGGATTATACTTGAAATTTGGAAAGTATTCACTGTAGTAGTGGCAGCTGTTGGTATATGTGTCTCTCCTCAGAACATTTCTACATGATGTGTTGTATCCCTGTTTTGATGACGAAAAAACTTGAGGCTCAGTAGTTATTAAAGTTGTACAGCTAGTAATCAGTTGAGCAGTAATTCTAATCCAGTTCTTCCTGATTCCTCTATACCAATGTGGCTTTGATTTTAAAGATAATAGATCCTGGTGGGTGGAGGAAGAGGGAGGGAATTGGGTAGCACCAATGAAATTAAGATTTAGACACATGAAAGCTTATGGTACAGTTCTAAAGAGGTGATAAATCCTGAGATTGATGATCTCAGAGGTGAGGTGGAACCATGCCATATGTTAATAAGGTCAGATGTATATCCCATTTGATTAACTTGCAAGTCCTAGAATAGCCAGAGATTTAAAGCACAGTCATATAATAGTTTATCCGTGTGTCTGCTGGAATCTTTGAGATTTTTGTTCAAGAGACAGAAGAAAGAAGATGAGTGAGGTGATGAAGGCACAATGGGAAGCACAGGTAAGTACAAGGGGCCAAACTAGTAAAGCTTGTGGAGATGCATAGACTTTGCTTTGGACCATAAGGAGGTCATTTCTTAGTGTTGATTCTCAGATTCATACCCTTGAAGACCCTTCTCACCCCACCACTAAAGGGCCTGTTGCTAATTTCCAAAAGTCATGGTATCAAGGATCTCTTGAGTCCTTCAGAGCTCTGGTCTCTGACTCCTTGCCCACTTCCTATTATTCTTTCCATGGTTGAGTTGAGAATTCCCATGAATTAAGAAACATTATTTAAGAATATAAGACTAATAAACCAGGAAAATAGTAAGTGCAAGAAAAGAGATTTATCTTGTATCATTATCTTTTTAAGGACGAGTATAAAGTTCAAGGTGCAGTTTTAACTCTGTTGCTGTGGCTGGACTAAATTATCAAGCTGTGGACATGCTTCTCTTTTATAGAGTTTAGCAATTGGAGATGTCATCAGCTGGCACAGGAAAAGCAAAGAACTTTGAACTCTCATTCTGGTTTGCAAACTTTGAATTTATGTATAGAAATCTATGGTGGTTGATGTCTGTGACAATGAATCTGAAATGGGAGTATGGAATAGGAAAGGTAACTAATATATATTGAGCCCATGATCTTTACGAGGCAGCCTGACGCACTTGAAATGAGGTAAAGGAATCTCTGAGATCACAAAAGCCCTGGCTGTTTTCGTTTATACTGCTCTGCTTCTCAGAAATGACAGGACTTGGATTCAGAAGAAGGAACGTGGTCTAGAGAAGTTAATGTTGTGTGCCAATTTTGTGTATATGTCCATGTTGTGTTTATGTGTATATGTGACATTTAATAAATGACAGGGAGTAGGAAACAAGAGAATCAAAAGTGTGGTTCTTAAATCTAATTAACTCCTTTCCTATGTGGTGTTTAAGAGTAGGGAATCTGAAATTTGTCTAGGTTTCCAGCATCTTTTCCCCTTTCATCACCTTATGCAGCAAGGTGATGCCAGACTTCTAAGTCTCTGTGAATACAGGACATTGAATTTATTTGGTGTGAAGGGAAACTAGACTACGAAAAAAAGAATCTTAGGCAATTACTACTGGAGGTTATAAGCATATTGCCAGACCACTGGCCAGTAAGCTCTACCTTGTATTTTGTATTGACCAACTTCTTTAAAAAAACCAGATTAGATCCTTAATATTTGACAGTTATATCCTTGAGGGGCTTGCTACACATCTGAGTATGCTACCCCTCTTTCAGTATCAAGTCAGATTATCAGAAAGCTGCAGACCTGAACTGAGTTCCTTTATCTCAGGAGAAACACACTCACTGAATTATGATTTTATAGTAAGGCCATAGTTTATTTGTTTTTTTTTTTTAACAGTTAATGAAAAAAATGCAATGTATCCATTGTATTTCCATTTTTGCTTTGGTTGCCAGAAAACTCAAAAGTATTTAATTGAGTTGTTTTTAAATGTATAAATTTTATAAGACATCTCAAGTTCCTTTTTGGAAATAGGATAGTATATGAATTAGTAACTGGTATTACAACAGAATTGTATAATAAAATACAGAGATCCTTTCCAGGCCCCAATATTCTTCATGTAGCACCTGAGCAGAGATAGACCTTTTGAAGCATACAGCATTATAATAAAAAGTTAAAAAGAGAGGGAAAAGGGTGCTTATACTTGAATGATTGAGTACTAGTCCAACCTTCAATTTTTAAAGGAGAAGTTTCATCACAAAATTAAAACCATTCTTTTTTTTTTAAGAAGGAAATACAGTTCTGGAGTTTACATTTTTTTTTTTTTCCCTTGTCCTAAACTATATGAATCATAGACCAGTGGTTCCCAGCCTATGGGCTTAGACCCTTGGTGTCAATAAAATTATTGTGTGGGGGGGGTTCTAAATCTATACATCCCGTATGTATTTTTCAGTTAGTATTTCCTAAAGCTATAATCTCTATCATCTGGGGGTTTGTATAGTGTTTAACCTTTTAGTGTCACTGGATATTAGATGATATTAGGAAATTACAGTAAATTTGGCAGATGCAATACTGTATTGTACTTAGAAGAATGTCCTTTAATTTTGGTGATGAATGCTGAAGAATTTATGTGTAGAGTGTCATGAATAATTTACTTTAAGTGGGTTAGCAATGTGTGTATGTGTATAAAGGTGAAGCATATATGGTCGTAAGTTAATAGTTGTTGAGTCTAGGTGATGGATAGATGGGTGTTTGTTATAATGGTCTATTTTTTCTGTATATTTGAAACTTTCTAAAATAAAAAATAAAAAAGAGAGGGAAAAGCGTGCTCACACTTGAATGATTGAGTGCTAGTCCAACCTTCATTTTTTAAAGGAGAAGTTTCATCACAATGGTTCAACTGCCTAGACTTGTGGTTACCTAATGTTATACTACTCCTGTCAGGATAAGTAAAGTATTAGATAATTGTGTAATGAAATTACTGCTGCAGTGTTTTCTATCCTCAGTGGCTATACATTGTAGCATTCTGGCAGGCCCCATAGGGGGTACAGATGTGTTCTGCGAGTTACAAATGCAAAGAAACCAATAAAATTGATATTTTGCATTTGTGCCAGTAGTTACCAAGTGAGCATAGTGATCCTGAAGCACATTACCTGCTCACATTCCCTTGCATGAGAGCTGAAACCTGCCCAGGTGACCCAGCAGACTTCTGGGTCATTTATAAGATTAGATAGATTCCATACTCCCTCACCCACTGAGTCATGTCATAGCCAGGAGAAGAGGTTAATGTACAATTAGTAAAACCCCCTTTTCTACTCTGGCCGGAGTATACCTCTTGAGGTCTACAAACAAGAGCAAGTCTTCTGGCCCTAGTCAGTCTAGACTAATCTTTCCCAGAGGTTCCAAAGCACACACCCCCGCCCCAGGTGGTAGACAGATTCTACAGTATTCCCAACTTTGAGTGGAATCACTGCCAGGCTAGAATCTGTGCCAAATCAACTGCTCTACTGTATTGTGGCCAGTGATGTTGGGAAAGACAGAAGGCCAGTAGGCAGTTGTAGTTCTCCTTAGTATCTTTTTTTTTTTTTTTTTTACCGGGACGTCCTGGGGATCGAACCCAGGTCCCTCCATATGGGAGACGGACACCCAACCATTTGAGCCACATCGGCCCCCCTCTCCTTAGTATCTTTACTCATGAGAGCCTTACTTAGGATATAACAGAAGTTAGCATGCTCATCAGCTATTGAACACAGCTTGCATTTACTTGCTCTCTTATGGGCATATGTTT
>JAQZBX010055267.1:0-18476 GCA_029593785.1 Cabassous unicinctus | reverse complement strand
AGACACAAATTGGCAGAATGGATAAGGAACTATGACCCATCTATATGTTGTCTACAAGATACCCACCTTAGGCACAAGGATTCAGGGAGGCTGAAAGTGAATGGTTGGAAAACAATTTTATAAGCAAACAATAACCAAAAAAGGGCAGGATTAGTGATCAGAATATGAGACAAAATAGACTTTAAATGCAAAACTGTTGTAAGAGACAAAGATGGACGCTATATACATTAGTAAAAGGGGTAATCTTCCAAGAAGAGAGAAAAATCATAAATATTTATGCACCTAATCAGGGTGCCTCAAAATACATGAGGCAAACAATGGAAAAATTCAATGGAGAAATAAATGCCTCTACACTTATACTGGGGGACTTTAATACACCATTGTGACCATCAGAGAGAACATCTAGACAGAGAATTAATAAAAAACAAAAACTCTGAATAATACATTGGAGGACTTGGAAATAATAGATATATACAGAATGCTACACCCAAATACAGCAGGATATACATTCTTCTCATGTGCACATGGATCATACTCCAAGAAAGACCACATGCTGGGCTATAGTACAACTCTTAATGAATTCAGAAAGATTGAGAGTATACATAGTAATTTCTCTGACCACATTGGAATGAAATTGGAAATCACTAAGGGCCAGAGAACCAGGTTAGGCACAAAGATATGGAAGCTAAACAACACACTCTTAGACAAACAGTGGGTGAAGGAGGAAATCTCAAAAGAAATCAGTAACTACCTCGAATCGAATGAAAAAACAACACAACATATCAAAACCTATGGGATGCGGCCAAAGCTGTACTGAGAGGGAAATTCATAGACATAAATGCATATATATATAAAAGAAGAAAGAGCTAAAATTGGAGACCTAACTCACACATGGAAGAATTGGAAAAAGAACAACAAACTAAACCCAAGATATTAGAAAGAAACAAATAACAAAGATTAGAGCAGAACTAAATGAAATAGAAAATAAAAAGCACTAGATAAATCAAAAAAACCAAAAGCTCATTCTTAAAGAAGATCAATAAAATAGACAAACACTTACCCAGACTAACAAAGAAAAAGAGAGAGCAGATGCAAATACACAAAATAAGGAATGAAGAAGGAGATATCACGACTGACCCCACTGGAATAAAGAGTGTCATAAGAGGATATTTTGAAAATTCATATGCCAAAAAGAATGATAATTTAGTGGAAATGGACATGAAACACACAAGCAGCCTACATTGATGGAAGTAGAAACTGATAAATTCAACAGCCCAATTACAAGTAAAGAGATAGAATCAGTCATCAAAAACCTCCCAACTAAGAAGAGCCCAGGACCAGATGGCTTCACAGCTGAATTCTATGAAACATTCCAGAAACAGGTAACACAAATTCTGCTTAAGCTCTTCCACAAAATAGAAGTAGAAGGAACCTTGCCTAACGCATTCTATGATGCCAACATTACCCTAATACCAAAGCCAAACAAAGATACCACAAGAAAGGCAAATTACAGACCAATCCCTCTAATGAACCCAGATGCTAAAATCCTCAACAAAATACTTGCTAATCACATTCAACAACATATCAATAGAATTACACAACCATGATCAAGTATGATTCATCCAGGGTATGCAAAGATGGTTCAACATAAGAAAATCAATCAATGTAATATACCACATAAACAGATTGAATGAAAACAATCACATGATCATCTCTATAGATGCAGAAAAAGCATTTGACAAAATACAGAACCGTTTCCTGATAAAAACACGGCAAAAGACAAGAATAGAAGGAAACTTTCTGAATATGATAAAGGGTATATATGAATAACCCAAAGCTAACATCATTTTCAATGTTGAAATTCTAAAAGCCTTCCATCTGAGATCGGGAATGAGACAAGGATGCCCACTATCACCACTCCTATTTAACATTGTCTTAGAAGTTCTTGCTCGAGCACTGAGGCAAGAAAAAGATATAAAAGGCATCCAAATTGGAAAATAAGAAGTAAAAATTTCATTATTTGCAGATGACATGATCCTATACATAGAAAGCACTGAGAAATCTTCAACAAATCTTCTAAAACTTATAAAGGATTTCAGGAATGTCGCAGGCTATAAGATCAATGCTCAAAATCAGTAGCATTTCTGTACACCAGTAATGAGCAATCTGAGGAGAAAATCAAGAAAAAAAATACCATTTACAATAGTAACTAAAAAATCAAATACCTAGGAATAAATTTAACTAAAGATGTAAAGGACTTATATACAGAAAACTGCACAACACTGTTAATAGAAATCAAAGAAGACTTAAATAAGTGGAAGAATATTCCCTGTTCATGGATAGGAAGACTAAACATCATCAAGATGTGTATCCTACCCAAATTAGTCTACAGATTTAATACAATCCCAATAAAAATCAACACTGTTTTTTAAGGAATTGGAAAAACTAACTATAAAATTTATTTGGAAGGGTAAGAGGCCCCGAATCACCAAAGACATATTGTAAAAGAAAAATGAAGTTGGAGGTATCAAACTACCTGACTTTAAAACATACTACAAAGCTACAGTGGTGAAAACCGCATGGTATTGGCACAAGGATATACACATTGACCAATGGAACCGAAATAAGAGTCCTGATATAAATCCTTGCATATACAGTCATCTGATATTTGACATGGTCACCAAGCTCACTCAGTTGGGAGAGAATGGCCTCATCAACAAGTGGTGCATGGATAACTGGATATCCATATCCAAAGGAATGAGAGAGGAACATCATCTCACACCTTATATGAAATCAACTTAAGATGAATCAAAGATCTAAATATAAGAGCCAAGAGCATAAAGACCTTGGAAGATAATGTAGGGAAGCATCTACAGGACCTTGTAAAAGGAAATGGTTTCATGAACTTCACACCCAAAGCATGGCCAGCACAATAAAAATAGATAAATATGATCTCTTCAATATTAAAAACTTTTGCACCTCAAAGGATGTTATTAACAAAATAAAAAGGCAGCCTACCCAATGGAGGGAAGTATTTGGCATCCATATATCTGATAGGAGCCTAATATCCTGCATATATAAAGAAACCCTACAACTCAAAAATAAAAAGGCTAACAACCCATTTAAAAAATGGGAAAGTGACCTGAAAAGACACTTCTCCAAGGAAGAAACACAAATGGCTATAAAGCACCTGAAAAAATTCTCGACATCTCTAGCTATTAGAGAAATGCAAATCAAACCTACATTGAGATACCATCTTACACCCATTAGAATGGCGGCTATTAAAAAAACAACAGACTATAAGTGTTGGAGAGGATTCGGAGGAACGGGAACCCTCATCCACTGCTAATGGGATTTGGAATGGTTCAGCCACTGTAGAGGACAGTTTGTTGGTTCCTCAAAAACTGATTATAGATCTTCCATATGATCCAGTAATTCCACTGCTTGATATATATCTAGAAGAACTGAAAGCAAAGACATCACCAATGTTCAGAGCGGCATTGTTCACTATTGCCAAAAGTTTGAATCAATGCAGGTGCCCATCAACAGATGAATGGATAAACAAAATGTGGTACATACATACAATGAAATATTACTCAGCTGTAAGAAGGAATAAAGTGCTAACACATGAGATAACATGGATGAATCTGGAAGACCCTATGTTGAGTGAAGCAAGCCAGGCATTGAAGGATGAACAGTACATGAACTCACTGATATGAATTAAGGAAATTGAGCAGTCTCTGAGAACTATTGTCTGAAAGATATATGTACAAGAAAGAGAATGAAAAGAGAAAGTTGTGAGCCATCACCCATATGGACTTAACCTATGGTAAAGTGATAAAGTGTAGTTGTGTATGGAAGGGATAGGACAGGAGGGTAGTGATATATTTGTTTGGGTGTTGCAGGGTTGACAGGTGGGTAGATTGGGAAGGGTGGGTTAGAATACCCAGGATACTGACGGGAGAGCAGAAATAGACAGGTGGTCACCTCTTAAGAGCAAGGGCAGTTCCTAATAGTGGAGGAAAAACCAGTGTGTCATGTCCTCTTGTTGCAGCATGTAACTATGAATCCTGTCATCCAATTTGTCAAGCCATGTGTTCATTATGGGACCCAGGGGGGATAGGGAAAGAGGAGCAGAATAAATCAAACAGGAGGTATTTAGGGTTCAGTGAAAATGTTTTTCATTACCTGACAGTGATGGGCACAGGACATGGTAAATATCATCAAAATTTATAAAAGAGTACGATCCAAAATGAAAACCATAATGTAAACCATTGACAATGTTTAGTAGCTTTTTTTCACTATCTGTTTATCAGTTATAACAATGCTACATTCCACATACAAAAAGGTTTTAATATGGGGTGAGGAAAGGCGGAGGAGGTTGGGTATATGAGAGTGTCTCGGAGTTGGTGTGTGACTTTGCTGTGACCTAAAACTAATTTGAAAATTAAATGAAAAATAGTGAGACACTGGAGAGTGAGAGGGGAAGGTGCCATGGTACAGAGTGGACACCAGATAGTGCAGTGATAAAGGCAAAATGTGAAACAATTTTTTTTTATTTTTTTTTTATTTTTTCTCATTTTTTGAATAACCCAATCCTTTAATTTTAATTTATTTTTAGTTTTTTTAAAAGTTTCCATGTATTTTATCTCTTACATTTAAACAACATTATTGTTTCATTTTCCTAATAATTTTATTTGGCTACTGTATTGGCTTCATCTTTACAGAAGCTTTGGATCACAGAAGGGTTACCACAGGGGAGGGAGAGCATTGTTGGTGGGGGGTGTCAGGGATGGGGAGTGCATGGGAGGAAGTTCACCTGAACATAAATAAAAGGTATATAAATTTGTTCAAATGCTCATGGGGCATGGTCACAGTGGGTGGAGAACCACTCAATAAATGAGAGAATACTGAATTCCCATCCTGGATAGCTGTGCCATATTATCCAATGGAGTAGCAATAGTCCTCCCAGTGTCTAGCAAAGTAGGATGATCCATTGATGGGTTCTTGTTATTGATGGCTAGTATTATGAGTCTTGGCCCTTGAAATTGAAACTTAGCCTATTGTTATGGGGTGCATAAAGGTTGCCTCCTGAGAGCCCAACTCAGCATATGAATGCATTACCTTCCTCCCAGTGTGGGACATGACTCCTGGGGAAGAGCCTCCCTGGCAATGAGGGATTACTAACAAGTGCCAATGGGCAATAAAACTGGAAAAAGACCTTGAATAAAAGGGGGAAAAGGTAAACACAAATGAGTTCATATGGCTAAGAGACTTCAAAGTGAGTCAGGAAGTCATCCCAGAGGTAATGCTTATGCACATCTCAATAGGACCTCAAAGGCTTCCAAAGTGGATAGACCCCAAACAGAGGGGCTACTGAGGGCTCTGGAGACACCCAGGTCCTATGTCAGGGCAGATAGCCCCAGAGTTTTGTGCCTTGTCAGTGGGCCCTACTTTGGAATCCTTGCTCCTGAGAGTGATAGAGTTGGACCCAAATATGACTTCCCCGCACATGGTCTATCTGTCCCTTCTATTTAAACCTATATGTGCTGCCGGAGTTTGTAGGTGTACTTCCAGAAACCATAGTCTTTGAGCTGTCCATGTGCCAGCTGGGCCTGGAATCTTGGTGGAGCTGTAACTCCTACTCTACAACTCAAAGGACTTACCCTTATTAGCTGTTGGGGAGATGATGATGGACAACAGCCATCCCAGGGAATGGAGAGAGTCTGCGGCTTCAGGATGGATAATCCCATCCATCTTATCCATGAAATATAAGTCCCCTCTCACTTGGAGGTGGAGTGGACATCACCATCCCAAACTCCTCAGGATTGGGGGAAGAGCTATGGACTAGAGTGAACTTACTGGTATTCTGTTATTGACATATGAGGTGACTGACGCAACGGAAGTTATTGCAACATTAATGTGGAGCCAGCAGCCACCGGACGCTTTAGGGGCAGGGAGAGGGAAAAGTAGTTGTAATACAGGGGATTTTTGGTACTTAGAAATTATCCTGCGTGACATTGCAATGTCAGATATAGGCCATTTTATATCATCATATAACATGCAGAACTGTTTGTGAGAGTGTGGTATACAATGTGATCTATAGTCCATGTTTAGTGGAAAAGCCCCAAGATGTGTATATCTATTGCATGTTATCTGCCACACTAATGAAGGATGTTTATGTGGGAGGTTGTGGCAGGAATGGGAGGTGGGCCATATGGGAATCCCTACAATTTTTGTGTAACATTTATGTAATCTAACTATCTTTTAAAAAATAAAATTATAAGAAAAAAATATATATATTTATATAATTTAGGATTATCTTGCTCAATATATGACAGATTTAATAAAGCTTATAGTTATATAGATATATACAGAATAGAGGTGGATGTTTATTTTCTGGGAGTAAAAAGAGAAGATTTGGGCATATATATAGATTTCTGGAACCAGGTTAATTTGTATTGGTTAAAATTCAAACAAGTAGTAGGGAAAATTAAGGACTTTAAATAAGAGAAAATAATATCCTCCAGATTGAGACCCCTTCCTCCACCCCCAAATTACAACTGCTGGGTAGGATAAGAGTAGTAGGAAATAGTGACAGAATCAAATGATAAACTTCTGAGGTGGTATTTTTCTGAGACAAATCATACACATTGTTCAAGTGTTGATTTCCTATCTTTATGTCCTCAAAATTTCTTTTTGCTTATTAAAAAAAATAAAATTGTATGTCCTGGCTTTTGTGGCTATCCATTTTCTGCCCATGAATTTATTTTATCTCTATCCCTTTTTGATTTAATAAGAGAGTACTTCTTAAAGAGAAGTAAACCTTCTCTTCATCTCTATGTTTACCTGAAGCAATCTGTGCTTTTCTCTTACAATCTTTTACTCACTTTTCTCATCTAACTGCTCTTCTCCTCATAGTGAAGGACACCAACTTTTGGTCTTTAGCTTCCAGATGACCTGAATATATTCAAATTGTTATAATTAAATCATTTTCTCTTTCATATATTTCAGAGATAATTGGAACTGCCATTCCTAGCTTCTATTTATCATACTATAAATAGTGTTACCACATTGAGCAATAGCAGCTAGACATGAAAAGTTTTGCAGTTTTATTGTGATTATGTAGTTTTTTAGAAAAAAATCAATTATTTGTTACTATTTTTGAGACATTCTCAAAAGAGAAACCCAGTATAAGCTTATTGAATACCCAAGCCCATGTTCCATCAAACAGACCTGGAAACTTCAGTTTTTCACATTTAAAAGTATAAATCTACTTCTTTCTCATTTTGAAACTTCACTGACCAAACAATTCATTCTGTAGGAATCGCTCAACTTTTTAAATCACAATTCATTTGGTATTAGGTCATACAATTGTGTAAATTTCTTGTGTAATTAATGAACTTATCTTGACATATATTATTCCTCGAATTCAATTGTACAGAAGTTGAGGACATCTTTCCCCTCAGCTACAGCAGATATGAATAGGTTCTTAATAATATATGATAACTCATTTGATGTGTTATTGATTCATTGATGGATTCCTGATTAGTCAGAAAAAGGAAGAGTAACTCAAACTCATATGAAAATGAAATCCAGATCATTTGAGATCAATGCTAAAAAGCATAAGGAAAATAAAGATGTTGACTTAAATAATGAAAGTAATAATCTGAACTCTATAAAAATGAAAAAAAAAAGAAGTTCAAACCTTAATGATACCAAAAAACTGATTTATAAATGTTTTACATATATCAGTTAAATAAAATATAAGAAGAAAAATATAAAGAAACTGTATACTATCACAAGGAATAAAAGAAATGTGTATCATGATTTCACTTTACAATGAAACAGAGAATATTCCAAATTTGTTTTTCATTAGAAAATTCTACCATGTTCCTATATTTGTAGAAACATGGAGAATAATGATACCATTTGTACATAGAAAGAGATATTAAAAAAATATTATATAAATATAGAAGCCTGTAAAATCTGCAATATTATGTATGGAATTAACAGTTACCTCTGGGGTGTGGGATTTGGAATTAAGTTTTGAAAAGACACTTTTATTTTTCATCCTCTAACCTACTATAAACTTTGGATGTGTAATATGGAAATATATTCATTCTATAATTAAAATAATTCTAGCAAATACAGGGAAAAAACAAATTGGAAGGCTACTTGATAATATTTACCAATAATTATGTAAATATTCATCTCTTTTGCTTCAGTAGTTCCATTTAAATATATCTTAATGAATTATTAAAATACTGATAAGTCTACAAATGAAAAGAGATTCATAGAAAAGTTTTTTATGAGTGAAAATTTGAAAAACCCTAAATTAGTAAAATATAAATGACAATATTTGATAGTAATAGGTTTTTACATGTGCATTTACAAGTACAAAGTGTGTAATTACATAAGCATGCCCTTTATTTACATGAAAAAGTCTTTTAAAAATAAAAAATAAAAATCAGCATATATAATAATTTTGTAGTATGATTGCTTTCTTATAGATTCATATACATATATATATATATATATATATATATATATATATGGAGAAAGAAACAGAAGAACTATTGAGAATATATGTATGGGGTAATTCTGAAGTGCTTTTTAAAATGATGTTTCAAGAAAAACAAAAATTGGAACAAAACAAATCCACTGAAGGATAATTGTAAGAGAATTATATGTGAGAAAAGATATCATTCAGGTTATATAAATGCATAAAGTGGTACATCAAGTTGAATCCTTGGATATGAAATGCAATATCATGTATCCAGCATGTAACAGGGGTGATTTCATGTACATGGAAATTTCCCTCAATAATTCCAGGCTCAATGATTTATTCAAACATCTCATATGTCCTGAATGACAATGAAAGTAACATGGCCATTGTGAGCCAAAAGTTGGATAAATAATTTCTTCTTAAAATATAATCCAAAAAAGACACTGAAAACATCAATAATAATGGACGCTAATAGGTGTGCAAATAAATATTTTTCTCAAGAGGGAATCTCCAAATTTAATTTTTTTGAATTTAGTAAGAAAATTGTTTTTAGGTTAATGAGATAAATATCTATGCACATATATTATATACATATGCATACATTTAATAAAGTGTCTATTAAAATCTCATTTTCTCATAAAGTGAAAGTTTTAAGACTTTAAAGTGACTTGCTTAAGGTTATAACAAAAAAGTCAGCAGTTTAAGACAGTGACAGAAAACACAATCACCTAATAAATCACCAAAAGTCCCCATAGTTAAAGACTTGGAATCAGACTTTTGAAAAAATTCCCATGTGAATCTGACAACATTTTGGAACCACTGAATTTTGTTATCCATCAGTTAAAACTATTTAAGGTAATGATTTGGAGTTCAAGTCCATTGTTCTTACCACATCAGCACTCTCAATTTTCTTTGCAGATAGTCCCTTTCTCAACTATGTGATACCCACAACTACTGAAACCATGGATCGGAACAGCGGTGTAAGAGAGTTCATTCTGTCAGGGTTAACACAGGATGTTCTAAAGGAAGAAATAGTGTTTGCAGTCTTCTTCTTTCTTTACCTCGCAACTCTGTGTAAATTTCCTTATTGTGATGACCATCAGATACAGTCGGATGCTTGGAAGCCCCATGTACTTCTTCCATTTTTATTTATCCTTTGCTGATGCCTATTTCTCCACAACAATGGCACCAAGTTTGATTATAGTTGCTGTATCTGAGAAAAAAGTCATCTCCTACAATGAATGCATGACCCAAATCTTTGCAGTTCACTTCTTTGCATGCATGGAGATACACAAGCAACATGAGATACACAAGCAACATGAACAGACGTGTCTGTGGTAGGTTGTTGAATCTGGCCCAGGGAGGATCTTGTGTCCATTCTTTAACACAGATTTTCTTGGCTTTGAAATTGCCCTTCTTTGTTCCTAATATTATTGATCACTATTACTGTGTTATGCAACCTCTGTTGAACCTTGCCTGCATGGACACCTTTGTCATAAAATATGTCATATTAAAGACTCATAGTCTTAATAGAGGGGTTATATATACAGTGAATTTCATAATCCTGATAATCTCCTATATTTTAATCTTACATTATCTGAGAAACCAGAGTGCAGAAGGAAGAAAGAAAGCCCTCTCCACCTCCACTTCCCACATAACCGTGGTCACCTTATTCTTTGTTCCACGCATATTCATATACACTTGCCCTCTGTATTAGTCAGCCAAAGGGGTGCTAATGTGAAATACCAAAAATGGGTTGGTCTTTATAAAGGGTATTTATTTGGGGTAGAAGCCCACAGATACCAGGCCATAAAGTGTTAAGGTTTTTCTCTCACCACAGTCCATTGCCATGTGTTAAAGCAAGACAGCTGCCGGCGTTTGCCAGGGTTCAGGCTTCTGGGGTTCTTCTCTTCCCGGGGCTGTGTTTCTCTCCCGGCTTAGCTCCTGTTTCCTCCACAAGATCAGTTGTAGATGATCAGGCGAATGGCTTGCTTCTCTTCTTCTGGGGCCTTCTTTCCAACATCAAAACTGCTTCTCAAAAGACTGCTTCTACTCTGTTCTTTGCGTTGCCTTTTATAGTCAATTCCCCACCCACCAAGGAGTAGGGCTCAATGCCCTACTGACGTGGCCCAGTCAACGCCCTAATCATCACTTAATCATGCCCAGATTAACAGATCAGTTTACAAGCATGATCCAATTACATTTTTGGAATTCATAATTACGTCAAACTGCCCAACTGTAATACCCTCCAACCACATTTATTGTGGACAATATGGTGACTGTCTTTTAAAGGATTAGTACACCCTTGCTCAACCCTCTGATTTACACTTCGAGGAATTCAGAAGTCAAAAATGCCATGAGAAAGTTATATTATAACAAAGTGTGATTTGACATGGTAAAGAGTGGAAGACTCCAGTTGCTAATTCTGTAACTGTTTAAATACAATTACTTGATAAAGCAGAGAAAATGTTCACATTCTGATGCAGGAATTATGATTCCCTCTTAGTGAGACTTTTGGGGAAATAAATTTAGAACAATAGAGACATGTTCATTTTAAGCTGGTGTCCCATAGAGTGATAGAATATGAATTGCACCAAGATTTGTGGAAGCAATAGCCCAGGACTTAATCCCATTCTCTGCAGTGCAGCTTGTTAACCAGAGCTCATTATGCCTATAATTTTACCTCCCTTTTTTGTACAATATTCTGGTTTAGATATCTCATTTCCATTTTTCTACTCGAAATCCAATATTTGTACCTGATTTCTACCTTATGTGGTTTTTGGTGATTCAGTTCTGACATTTCTGAATCTAGAAACTATTTTCTGGCTCAATATTCATCCCAAAGTCATTGTAAGAGGACCATAAATATTAGCAATTGAGCTCTTATTTGATGCTTGGTTTCTTTTTGTAACATCCTTAAATGTGGCTTTTATCCTCATCTAACTCATAACCAGTTTTTTCAAATAAGGGCAAACCTGGTTATAATGAACATTCACTATATTGAGCCATAATCTCTCATGTTTCAACAGGTTTTGTTAATCATGTTAATCATTGTTCAATTAATGTATTTATTATTATATACTATTTTGTAATTTAAGACAATGGACACTATACAAAACTGTTGTTGGGTTAATTTGTGGAAATTTTATAAAATTGTGAGAGTTATGGTAATCAACACTTCATTGATGCAATTATGGATACAAAAAAGCAAAAATTGATATATGAAAAAGAATTGTGCATTACCATGTAACATACCCATACAATCCATATGAAGATAGAATTAACTGAAGTGAACACATAATAGAGTCTATCAAGGAGGTCAATATCCTCCTTAGGTATCAGGCACAATTTTAAGACAGTGAAGTGTTTCACTGATTAACACTAAGATTTACTGGCCAGTCTGCCTGACAGGTGAACTTCTGTGTTAAGAGAGATGTTTTTGCATATGGCTGCTTGAGGCCGTAACCAAAAATGCCCCTTGTTCAAAGTCTGTCTTTATAAAGCAAACATCATCTTCTAATTGGATTTCCTATAGAGACTTTCCTCCCTGGACACAATGGTCCTGAACAATGACCAGGATAAGCATTCTTATCTTCTTGATTTAGATTTTTCATGGCAGCTCATTAAATTTACATTCTGCTTCAGAATACTGTTAACTAATGAGTTTGGGCAATAAGTATCAAATCCATGAGGGTGTCCGGGCACCAAAACAAAGAGGATTGCTTTCCTATGGCTCTGAGTTCTAGACTCTAAGCTGTTGAATTAACATATAAAATGCCAGTTTGAGAGGCTTTATATAAGAATGGCTTTTAGGCATTAAATCCATATACTGACCGTCAAACTGTGATGATAAAACTTTGGGAAATTACTTAAAGCCCATAATCTTTACTGGAAATCCTCTCAAACAGCAAATACTATTAATAATGAGGCAGGAATTTCCTGGTTTGTGACTTAAAATATCAAAAAGTCACTTGCCTTTTGACAAGTTATTATTCCATGCTGTAGTTTAGCATTGTTTTACAGACAGATGGGACGATCAGGGTTTGAAAAGAAAAAAGAGAATGGAAGAACGAGGAACGGTGATGGGGCTAAGATGATAGAGGGAAGAAATATTTCATCTTATATTTGAGAAATCTCCTTTGGGAATATGCATTTGTGGAAGGACAGTGATACTCAGGAAGCCCCTGCCTCTTCAGCCCCCTCTTGAATTAAGATTAGCTTAGATTCCATGGACAGGCATGTGTTTAGAGCACCACATTTCAAGGAAATAGTTTCATTCCAATTTTATGTTATATATTATCAAATTCATATCAAGGATTCTTATTGATTTGTGTATCATCTCTTTCATGAAGATTCTCACATTTGTATCATCCTAGAGCTCTCACCTGAATACCAGACTTCTGTATTCAACCAATTACCTGAACACTTCCTCTATATAACTAAAAGATATCTTCACAATTATCTACTGATAGTTTTTACTCAAAAAATCCTCTGCATTCTTCGGCCTTCCCCAAACAAATCCATCCTTCCAATTGCCAAGGTTAAAAACACTGAAGTAAAAAAAAAATGGTGATATCACAATTCACACCTAAAAATTAGAAAAAACAATTATTTGTCATCAATATATATAAAGAATCTCATACATTTTCACACTAATTCTCCTATTATTCTGGTCTAAGCTCCCATAATCTTTTGCCTTAATTATAGCAAAAGATTCATAATTTTCCTGCTTCTACTACTTTCTGAATCTATTTTCAACACAGCAGCTAGAGGCACCTTATAAAACTTGAATACAATCAGATCTTTCTTCTGACTAAAACACTGTTCTGTCTCCATTTTATTCAGAATAAGAGCCAAAGTCCTTAAAATTATTTTACCTTCTTTTGGAACTTTGGCCTCTGTTACTCATGCCTTCATTCTCTTCATTCTTTTGTCTCTGGCCTCAGTGGCTTTTTTCCTTGAGCACATGAGCAGACTCATACCCTAAGGCGCTTTTCTCCATCTGTTTTCTTTACTTAAACTACTCTTTAAGTAATGAGCTTGGCTAATAGCTTCATTTCCCTAAGACGCTGCTCTAAGTCTCCTCTCAATGACACTCCTAACCAACAGAAACTCTGAGATAACATGAGAATTGTTTTAAGCTGCTAAATTTGTGGTAATTTTTATACAACAATAGATACATAAGATTGTAAGCATTAAGGCCTGTTCTTTTTCAATTTTTAAATTTTATATTTAAAGAAACTTTAGATTACATAAATGTCACATGAAAAATATAAAGGATTCCCATATGGCCCACCCCTCCCCCTCCCACACTTTACCAAATCAATAACAATCTTCATTAGTGTGGTACATTTGCTAAAATTGATGATATCATATTGAAGCATTGCTAATAACCATGGGCTATAGTTTACATTATAGTTTACACTCTATCCTGTGCAATTTTGTAGGTTAGGAAAAAATATATAATGGCTTGTGTCTGCCATTGCAATGTCATGCAGGGCAATACCAATGTCCCAAAAATGCCCCTATATTTCACTTATTCTTCCCTCTCCTTCCCCTCGAAACCTCTGGTGGCCACTGGCTTTATATCAATGATAAAATGTTTTCCATTGCAGAATAACAATAAGTCTATAATAGAATAATAATAAGTCTATTTTAGTACATTTTTCATTCCCCAATCTTGAAGATTTTGGGATGGTGATACCCACTCTGTTTCTAACAGAGAGGAAGGCTTGGTCTCATGGGCAGATATATGGAACTATCTTGCTTGCAGTTGCAGACATGAGCCTATGCAAGGCTGTCCTTCTCTGGCAGTTGACAGATTCCAATCTGCCCTGTAAATGTGATGATCAAACCATGAGCTGTAATTGCTCCATTGTGGAGGAGGCAATTTCTTATCCTTTCCCCTTATATATCTATGCTGATAAGCTTTAAATGCCAAAATTTTGTCTTTTTATATATATAATGTTCAACACAAACCTATATCCTTAAAGGAAAAATACTCAAAATGTTGGGGAAGGAATTTCATCTTTGTATGTGACTGAAAATATTAGAACTAGAGATACCCTCTCAGGAGTGTAGTATTATTACAACAAGAAGAGAGGTGGAATCTTTTATGTTTTGAGTATGTTTTTATTTAGTGTAAGACCCGGTTTCTATAAAAGAGAGACCCAATGGCACAGTTGTTTAACATACAGGAAGTTTATTCTTTTTGATGTAACAGCTACATGTAAATGGTCCAGGTTGACAGGGCAGTGCATCACCACTCCTGCATTCAGTGATGCAGGTACCTTCCTGGTTGTCCCTTGGTCTTTCCCTAAGACCTTTATATTCAGCATGGGATCCATGTGCTAGCATCATTGTCCTCAGCTGTGAGCTTGTTAGAAATGCAGAGTTACGGTTTCCACGTGTATAATAATGAACCATCATTTGAACTTCAACACTAGGTGATTCATATGTTCACTGCAGTTTGTAAATTATTGCCATGGGTACTGTTATCTACAGTTGGACCCTAACTTCTTTCTTTCAAGAAATAAGAAGAGTAAATAAACTAGAGGAGTAGGACTACACATTCAACATTTTAGATTTCAGCCTGGAATTTAAACAGGTTACCTAGAGGCTATAAGTAAGAACTTAGTAACAGAGCTTCACCTAGCTGCAAAGAAGCTGGGTATTTTCAATAAATAATGCCTGTGTATATTTTGGGGCACATGCTAGTTTCAGAAGCAGTTTGATGTCCACTAGCAGTGTGTTTTGAGAATTTTTTCCATTTTAGATATTGGCTTGCATTGATATCAATACGTAAATATTGGAGTTTGAAGGCCAGGAAGCAAGATAACTTCTGTTATTGCCAAAGGGGAAAGTGTATTTTAGTGGATATCTAACATTTCTGACACAGGCTTGGGGCATCAAGAACATCCTAAGAAGCATTTTATTACAAATTTCACTTCAATTTCACTAATATTTATTGACTCCTCATTATGTGCCAAATATTATTTTAGGTATCCGTAAAAATATAAAACTAAAATCTGTCTTTAGGGCTCATATTCTAGTAGGTTATGCATTTCAAAAATCCAATAGTAAACCAGGGACTTCTGTGAGTTTGTAGGATTTGAAAAGACTCCAGCTATGGACTTCTAGCTATTTTTGTTTTTGCTTTGTTTTCATAACAATATGTTAAGTTTATATTTTAAATCCACTACAGCTTTAAACAACCCGTTTTCACCTTACCTTTCATCTCTCCACATCTTCTTTCTTTGGATCTTTTGGACCTCAAGTCAATAAGCAGAATCCTCTACATTCCCATCTTTTGTGTGAACTTTCCCTTTAATTCTCTTTTTGTTGTTGTTTTTCTCCACTCTGAATTCTTCTTCCATTAAGTGGGGAGTGTTTGTTCTCCTATAGCTTTCTTGTCAATAGACCTGATGATGATATTTTAAAGAAACATTTTGTTATTTTTATTTCAAGATGATATTCTTGTTATGTATATTAAAGCAATTACATCTATTTTTAACATATGAATTTGATTTATACATATTCATAAAGCAAAAAAAAAATCCAAATTGTACAATCCATGGTATTTTATATAATCACAGAATTGTGTATTCATCACTGCAATTATTAGAGCATTTTCATTATTTCAATAATAATAATAATAAACAAAAAACAGACCAGAAAAAAAATGCCAAGAAAATTCTTCACCTTTCAATCTCTCTATGCTTCCCCTGTGGTACATAGCTGCTATTTCTGGCTATTCTTACTCATTCATTCATTTTTTAAAATTAGTTTTATTGAGGTTTACTCACATACTGTATGATCTATCAAAAGTGTGTAATCATTGGCTTTTGGTATAATCTCAGTGTTGTGCAGCCATTACCACAAAACATTTTATAACAGTTTCATTACTTCAAAAAGAAAAACCCCACACCCTTTAGGAGTCGCCTCTCAAACCCTCTATCCCTCCCCAGCCTTACATAACCACTAATCTAATTTCAACTTTATAAATTGATTTGTAGTAATAATTTATATAAATGGAATCATGCAATATGTAGTACTTTGTGTCTGATTTCCTTCACTTAGCATAATGGGTTTTTTTTTTTTTGTCTGATATTAACAACTTGTAGTGCTCAAAGTAAAACAGTCTTATATATTCAATTTTACACATATTCCTATTTCACATGCAATATTACTATGAGGTAAATTCCTATGTTACATTTTTTAGCTTTCCTTTTAGTAATATGCATCAACTAAGATTAGATTTTCCCTTTAAAACATTGTCATACCCATATAATAGTACTGCAAGTTACAGATTTTATCTTGTGTTTTCACATTTTCTATCCATTTCCAAAGATTAACACACAACCTTTTTATGAATTCAGCTCATGTTAACCCTTAGCTTCCCATTCTCTAACATCATTCTATTTTCTGGCAACCCATATTCATTATTATTAACTCCATGAGATTACACAATATATTTAGTTCATAGTAGCACAATCATACAGTATTTGTTCTTTTATGTATGGCTTGCTTCAGTCAGCATAATGTTCTCTAGGTTCATCCATGTTGTCATATGCTTAATGACTTCATTTCTTCTTACAGCGATATAATATCCCTTTGTGTGTATACACCACAATTTGTTTAACCATTCCTCAGTTGATGGACACCTGGGTTGTTTCCATCTTTTGGCAATCATGAATAGTGACACTATGAACATAAGTGTGAAGATGTCTGTTAGTGTCACTGTTGTCACTTCTTCTGGGTATATACCCAGTAGTGTTATTGGCGGGTCATGTGGCAAATCTATATTCAACATCTTTAGAATGTCCTCCACAGTGGTTGTGCCATTCTACTTTCCCACCAACATTGAATAAGTGTTCCTATCTCTCCACATCTTCTCCAACGATTGTAGTTCTCTGTCTTTTTAAGAGTGATCATTCACATAGGTGTGAAATAATATCTCGTGGTAGCTTTGATTTGTATTTCCCTAATTGCTAATGATATTGAACAGTTTTTCATGTTTTTTTTTCTATTTGTATTTCTTCTTGGACAAATATCTATTCAAGTCTTGACCATTTTTTAATCAGTTCATGTGCCTTTTTGTTGTTGAGTTGTAACATGTCTTTATTTATCATGGATATTAATCCCTTATCAGATATGTGATTTCCAAATACTTTCTCCCATTGTGTCTGGCTATTCAGGTGGACTTTCCCTTCCAAATGAGTTTGATGATTGCCTTTTTTATTTCTGTAAAGTAAGCTGTTTAAATTTTGATTGATATTGAATGGAATCTATACATCAGTTTGGGTAGGATTGATATCCTCACAATATGTATGTAGTCTTCCAATCCATGAACATGGAATGTCTTTCCTTTTGTTTAGGTCTTCATTGATTTCTTTTAATATTATTTTGTAGTATATCAATCCTGTATTTCTTTGGTTAAAATGATTTCTAGGTATTTGAGTCTTTTTGTTGTTATTGCAATTGGAATTTTTTACCTGATTTCCTCCTCTGATCATTCAATGCTAGGTACAGAAACAATACTGATATTTGCGTGTTGCTCTTGTATCCTGCCACTGTGTTGAACTTGCTTATTAGCTCAAGTATCTTTGTCATAGACATTTCAGAATTTTCTAAATATAGGACAATGTCATCCGCAAATAGTGAAAGTTTTGCTTCCTCTTTTCCTATTTAGATGCATTTTTTCATTTAAAGTCTGTTTTGTTTGATATTAGTATAACTACCCCTTTTCTTTTTTGGTTACTGTTTTCATGGATTATCTTTTTCCAACCTTTCACTTTCAGCCGGTTTTTATCCCTGAGTCTAAAGTGAGTCTCTTGTAGATAGAATACGATGGCTCATGTTTTTTATCCACTCTGTCAGCCTATATCTTTTGATTGGGAATTTAATCCATTCACATTCAATGATATTACTGTAAATGTATCTGTTATTAAGGATCTTTCGACAAAGA